>JAEIIH010003106.1:0-17470 GCA_018904745.1 Drosophila orosa
CGAATTCAAACCAACCTATACTTATTTTATCTTTATATTTTCAGTTGATTAAAAAATGTCTTTTGAATTTATTCTTACTAAAAATACATTAATATATCCTCAAGATTTATAAATAAATTTACACAATTTTTAAATGATTATTTCGATAAACCTTTTCCTTTCAGGATATTGGTAGATCACAGTATTTCTTAACGATTTATTTCTTATTTATGGTCATAACACAAACACATTATCCATAAATTGACAGCACAAAAACAAGTTGCAAATTGCATCGATTTGCAAAGATTTCTTCAAAAAAACACCAATGGATTGTTAAGCCAACATTTATCGATACAATTAAATTAAAAATTCGAGCGATTACTTCGATAATTCCTATCGATTGGCTGACCGTTCACGCCTGCGACTTGTTGTTGGCCTTCCGGCTAGCCGGCTGCTTCTGACCGAGACGCGGACGCTGACCGGACTGGGCAGAGATATAGAGATATACTCGTAGACTGGGACTGCGACTACGACTGAGACTGAGACTGAGAGGGCGGCGTCGGCGGAGACAGCGTCAGCGACTGTGGCGCATTTCCAATCGTTTCGCACATTATTGTTTCCATTGTGTTCGATATTTGTATTTTCTTGTACTTTTGTTGGCCGCGCACACACACACAAATAAGTTTGCCTCAATTTATTGTACCTTCCTCTGTTTATTTTATACAGGTCCGGGCGTTCTAGTATTTCGATACCGCCACAGCAGATCAGAGGAGCAGAGGGAGACCCGGATAGTTAGCCGCTTCTGGCCAATTTCCTATTAGACATGTCGGCAGATACGATTCGTGTGCGTGTTTACCATCGACCACGTATTAAATGTGAGCTCATTGGGGGCGGCAGAGAGATAGATATTACCTGGCTGCCCTTCGGGGCTTTCTGCGATTTCTACATTAGCATTGGGCAAATGGGAATCGAATGAAATTCGGTGCAAATGCGAGGCGCCTCGCACACCTACACGAGCCCCACGAGGAGGACTGACATTTGTAAAATTCGATGTTGCCAAGACAACGACGAGTCCTATTATGCCAAATAAATATTTCCGAGTTTCGGAACGCAGCCCACTCAATAAATCATTCATTAATGCACTAAACTGTCGCGCTACGAAAACATAATGTCAGAATGTGTCAAACAGGAATTTAAGCACTTTAAAAACATACATATTTCGTGCAGTCTGGAAGGGGAACGTACTAATTTTATTGCTCAGTTAATTTGAGAAATTCGAAAACGACTTCCAAATGTCTTAATTGTCTAATTGCTTGAGCTGTTCCAATGCCGAATGCTTGTTTACTCAATAGCATCTGCAATTTATTTAAAACATCTGACTAAACAATTGAACCAGTCAATGAATGATACACACAATGCTTTACTTTTCCTTTTTTTTCAAAGAAAACAACCATGATCGGTTCTCTCAAGGACAGGCTATTCTAAATACTAATTCCCTTTCATTTGTGTTGTGTAATTTTATTCCCCAATAAATAACCTACTGGAACTGTAAATAAACTACTGCTACTGGAATATACATTTAAATTTTTTCAGCTATAAGATCCTAACTGAAATAGAAAACATTATTTCATTCGGTTTTTCTAGAAAACCCAAACCACTGTGCACTTAATGGCAGCTTGTCAACAGCTCAAAACTGACGGTCTGCCTTCTGCTTTCAATTTTCTTTTCGACATCTTGTATTTTATTCTATTTTTTTCTGGTAATATAAAACCGATTGTTTGGGAACATGGAAAGCGAGGTAAAATTATTATTTGGAGTTCGATTTTGAAATGATTTTTCTGCGGGCATTTGAAAAGTGGAAACCCATTAAATGATTCTTTAGAGTTCAGTATCAAGCAGACTTTTCAAATTCCAAATTTTCGGCAAATATTTAATGCCTCGCTGTGGTTTATTGAATGAGACGTCACGGCTGCACTGCGCTGCATTTGCCGATGCCTGCGTCAATCAGGGGTCTGCACTTTCACATATTTTCAATGATAAACACGATATTTGTTTTGGCAGGCTGTGCTTATTTACATTTCAATCAGAAAACAATTTCACTTCCGCATCGCCAGCGATCGCGCCACGCGGCGTATGAGTAATCTGCCCCCAGCTATGGGATGGATATGAAATGGCGGCACAAAGAACGTCCGCTGGCGTTGAAAGACCGACTTATTCTGCAGTCGCATCGAACCCAATGCTCTAAACAGCTGTCTTCCAGTCAGCCAGACACACCGTCCCCCTCTTAATTTTCCCGCCGTATTTTCCTCCCACATGTGTGTCTGTGTGTGCGTAGGCCGTAAGTACTGGCAGACAACGTAGACACCATGCTGGCTGCACCAGCCCTTCCCGGCACCCTTTATGCTTTGGAAAATTAAAAGAATCAAAGGCAACGGCAAAGAGCAAAATTAAGTATTTAGTTGTAGTATCGTATCTAGTGTAGACATGCATACTAGCCTGCATTCCGGGCGGAATCCAAGGTGGTGGTGACTGCAAGTTCCATTCCTGGGGTGTCCCTCTAATTGGCCACAATTCGGAATTAATTCTATAGAAACAATTTTCCACCTTTACTTGTGCACTACAACTATTATTGATTCTGCTTATTTGAATGCCAATAAAGCATTGTGTTTAATTACTATTTTTTTATTACTAAAATTGTAATTTGTAATTTTTTTGTTTTATTAAATATTTATTATATTGACTTGTTTGCAAGAATGTAAGAGTTATGTATTAGTAATGGTATTTATTTGTTATAGAATATCTCTATTTGTATAATTGAATCATACAAAAAGTTCGCTTATTTTTATTACTACAATTTAATTAATAATTAATGAATAAGAATTACCAATAGGTTCACCCCAATATGCAACCGTCTCAGCCTCTACTTCCATATGCGTTGCCACGTTTATCCCTGTGTGGTATGTGTTCTTGTGTCAAAGCTGAATGGAAAGAGTAAAAAATAAAATGTGTAAGAGGCCAAGATAAAATGCATTGTTTCAGGCAAGCAAGGAAGGAGAACAAAAAATAGGAGAAGGAAAATACTTTTACACAAAATGTGTAAGAATTATTGGGGGGTGGCGCTGCATGCAAGGCAACGGAAATTGCCCCTAGGGTTGTCAGCTCGGCACAAAGGAATTATGTAGATATGTGCAAGGACTTGCTGCTAAGTAACTTTAATTAATACTGATTTAGTAATGCTTAGCAATGACACTAATGAGAATATTCCCGCCGCGCAGCTGGCAACTCTGTTCTATCTGATTGCCCGTTTCCTTGGCCTCCTTGGAATTGCGGCAATTAACACATCAATGTACGGGGATATCGATGATGCCGCACCCCCCAGGCACTCCCCCACTCATTTCACACCCACCAGCACCCCTGGGAGCACACACCACCCACCTCCCACCTCCCACATATCACCATCGCCTCCAGAGAGAGGAAAATAAATTATTCTATTTGAAAGCTTTTAAAGCAGCCACACTCGGCTGAGGCTGGCGGCATTAAAATGCATTTATTTGAATTTCTTGTTGATATCGAAGAGCGCAGACCCAGAGCTGGCAAACAAACAGAGCCGACGCCCACTTGCAGTATTTATTGTGTTTTGAATGGGGCGGAGGCATAAACTAACCTTTGACGCTGCCTTCTGGAGGGTGGGATAGCAGCCACCCCTCCTTCTCTACGTGCTGAATTTTTTGTGCCGGTGTTGTACTTTGATAATTTATTGTGTTACGTATACGCCGCGTGGGCGGGCCAATTGAATTGAATTGAATTCGGAAAGGCTGAGCGCGGGGAAAATGTTTCATAAATGTTGCCAAAGGACTACAAACTGCCGAAAAACTGCAAGGATTTTGGTTTTGTTTTCAACTTCAATAGCCTGGTTATTTAATCCTTTTTTGTTCGACAACAAGTTTTGTTCAGGGATTTTTAGACCGCCCAACCTGTTGGCCCTAAATCGACACTTAAAATTAATATACAGATATAGATATTTTTAATTACTAGTAATTAAAACAAAAGAGCTATTAAAAGTATTTGTTTTTAAATAAAATACAAAACAAGATTAAGAATAAAGAAACCAAACGTTTCACCGTCTACTTAATATCTTGTAAGTCAAAAATAATACATAAATCTTGAAGGTAAAGTCATTACTTTAAATAACTGCCTAGATTTTTTTAAGTGCACCCAAAACCCCTTTCTGTAACTGTAATAAATATTATTTATTAAAAGGCAACAAGTGCACTTCGCTGGCTGACCTCCTTGCCATAAAGCAAGGGCTTTCCACAAATTTCCGATTAAGATATTAAGAGAGAGGTAACAAGGGTAATGGCGAAGGGCTGTCATTACTGTAAGCATAATGGCATTCATAACTATGCAAATATTTCAAATTCTTCCGCAGAACTCTAAATAACATTATAGACAATAACTTCAAAAGCAATTATCATTAATTGTTATGGCCATTTAAATTTAACGCATCATTAACAGCGGCAAGGGAAATAAAATAACAGAAACAGAAACGGAAACCAGGGAAAAGCTGAAAGAAGAATATGCAAAGCGAGCTTTGGGACGAAAGCTTTTCCCTGCGAGGAAAACTAAGAAGAGAAAGCTAAGAGAGCTGCGAAAGAGAGGACATCGTGGCCGTTGGTGAAAACCCGAATCGCGTTGCCTACTTTTGGGCGTCAGTTTTTATGACCGTTTGACCCACGACCAATTGCCAGCTGAGCGTGATGACAAATTTAATTACCAACACCCGAAATAATAAAAGAAACCCGCCCAAAGAGCACCCGCAGCAGTGGGAAAAACAAAATAAGGGAAATATGAAGAGAAGCTGCTTCGCTGCCTTCGCTGCGATAATCCGAGTTCAATGAGACGTACGAAATTTATGGGGATTATAAAATTTGCGACATGCCTTTGGGGGGAAGGGGGGCCTCTCACTTTCCGCCGCCGTTCATGCCGCTGGCAAGGTCAAGGCTTAAATTTGCCCGAATTAAAATTTAACCAATCCGATATCTATTTGGGATTAAGTTGGAGTCCCCTTCAGTGGCATATGTTGCAGCCCGAGTCCTGGCTGGCTTGATACTTGCCAGTTGGAGCTGACAAGTGTCCTGAATAATTTATGACTTGCCCAGTTTCGATTGCAACATCTGGTACTGTTACCCGTCCTTCGTGCTTCTTGTTTCGGCTCCTGGTTGTCCACAAGCTCTGCATTAATTTTAATTTGCTGTGGGACTCGAAATTCGTCAGGACATTAAACGGGAACAGGGACGAATTCCCCGTTGGTTAGACAGAAGTGTTAAGAGCATTCCAGCGCCAACCCCCCCATCGACCATTACGTTCAATTGGAAATTTGTGAGCAGCATTCACTTTATTTCGCCTTATTATTGCTTGGGGTGGAACCTCAATCTGAGTCTGACACTGCTTGGGGTGCGCATTTGGGCGTGCATCATCCGCACCCTTTTCACTTTCACTTTCTCTTTAACTTTCACTCTAACCAATTGCTTTTTTTTTGCAGGGGCCAAGAGCCAACAAGTGGCAATTGAATATGGCAATCAAACTCGCATCAAGTCGCGGATATCGTTATTGGATGTTAAGCCGAAAGGTTAAATGGCTCGCGAAGCCCTTCCGCCTTAACACCTCAGATGATAATTTTCAGCTGCTCTACTATACTCCTTTGAAGTCACTCAAGTCAACTTGGCTGGTTTAAATTTAAAAGGCTTGTCTTGAAGTATTTTCCGGAATATTTTCAGGATGCTTATGCTCTTCTTGCAACATTCATATCATTCTTTTTTAAATGATTGATACATCCGAAATTATGCTACAAGAAGACTTACTTTATGCCAATAAAAACAATTATCTTAAAACGTTATTTGGTAAATGAGAAATGTATTAATAAATAAAACATTCGCATAAAATACTTAATGTTTAAGGCCATAAAATGAATATTTTATAGACATTTTTTATGAGGTGTAATAAAAAGGATACTGCTTCTTCCAATTGAAATAATTTTAATTCATTTTCATCCAAGTTTTCTTTCAAAAAAAAATTTAATAAGCTCCAGCTTAAGTAAAAGTCTTAATATATTTTTGACTAAACTTTGTTAATTATTTTCTTAATCCCTTGGATGATCATTTACAGCCGGAGGTACACACTTTACACTATTCCCGCAAAGTAAAGCAAAGCTCAGAACTTAAGCAGTTGGCTTAGTGGGGGCGGGAATCCTTGACAGCGAGTCCTCCTCGAAACGTCGCCGTGAAGAGCGGACTTGAATTTCTCTTCGCTCCGTCGTTTTCCTTGGCTTTTTCCAACTTTGTTTTCATTTCATTAAGGTGGCAACAATGTCGGAGAATGCTACTAATTGCAATCAAGGTGACTTCAACTTGTTGCTGCAACAGCCACTTGAATCCAGTGCCACATGAGCTCTAATTTTTTGCCCCGGTTTTTACGCTCCTCCACCTTGGCTGATTGACGAGTTGACTGGCTTAATGAATGGATCATTGAGTGCAGGACCAATTGCATTCCACCGTAATTACATCTTACACCTTGGCCTTAGGACACAGATATGCTGCTGACATTTGCAATTTATTTCACGGGAGTTGGCAGCCGCAAAAACCTTTTAATTTTAATTAGAAGCAAACACATTTCAGCCCACAGAACCCAGAACGGAAACGGAAAATGCCGGAGCATGTTTGCTCGCCCAAAAAAATGAGGTAAACAAACAGCAAGAAAATAAAATAAAAATACATTTTTTCGTATATATTTGTATATATTTTATAGCTTTGAGACGAGCAAACAGAGCAACAAAATCAACAAGCAGGCGACGACAACGCTTCAAAAGCCAAAGGCCCTTTTTATTAACTTTGTCAAATGCACAAATAGCCCAAAATCCAAAGCCACTGCCGGGTCACCCCTTCGCCGTTCGTTGTCACCCCCTGGAATTGGCCCAGCTAAGCAATTCCGGTGACAAAACACAACAAACGGCTCAGGCAAATTTACACATTCTGTAGACCAGAAAAAGTAAGAGTGCTCTAGGCGAGTGTTACGACCAAAGAATTCCATGGAATTGGCTGCAGGCTACGTTGAATCTGAGCTTAAAACAGTCTTCTTTAAGCTATTGCCAGCAATAAACTAGAGAAGACTAAAGTATGTCCTATTTCTTAAAAATATATCCCAAAGCTTTGCAAATCTGATCCACAAATTCAGCTTCTGTTATACAATATACCCTGCTTGTCCACAAATACCCCGCTTGAGAGTATGGCCAAAAAGGGTTGAAACTCAAATGTTGCGAGCCAAATATCCCAACATCTAAAGGTACACAATAAAATATTATATCGTAATAAAACCCCAATGCCCACTCTCTCAGATATGGAAGGGAAATGGCTGCCAGGTGTTGAGGCTGCGGAGTGGAGAGGTCCTCCGCCCCATAGTGGCAGATAGCACGATTGAGCGATACTTTTCGCATAATATGTATTCCTTGGGCCAGAAGCGAGCCCCGGACAGGCAACGCAATATGTATTTAAGATTTATTGGAGATTTATGCCCGGCTTTTGCATGGGCTACCAGCTGCTACCTCACCATTTCCCCGAGCTCCGGCACCCTCTCTATTTTCATTCATCGCTAACAAGCAATTTAGCATCTCAGCGGGGCAAATCCGCTCAGATACGGATATGTGCCCGATTAAGTCGGGGTAAATCCGAGAGCCAACCGACAAGCCCTTTAATGATAACAATTTTCATAAGCACGCTCAGCATGGAAGACAATTCCTGACGGAAATTTGCATTAAAAAAAAAACAAAAACAACGAAGCTTTATGTAGCAATTTTAAAGTGTCCTTAAACAAATAAAGCAGGGAAAACATTGCGAACAAAATTAATGCCACAAAAAATGCGGTTAATGAATGCAAAAAAAAATAATGAAGAATGTACATGGGAGTTGTATACATAAACAAATGAAGTATAAAATACACTTCATTTAACAATGTTGTAATTTAAAGAAAATTCTGTGATTTATGGTAATTAATTACAAAGAAAACTTAAATAATAAACAGAATAAAAACAAAATAATGATGATGGTTATCAAGTTTGCTTTAATTCCCTGAGAAATTAACATAGAAGGTTGTATTAAATGTTTTTTATTATATAAATACCTAAATAACTAATGCATTAAATCGCTAATAAGTCAACTCAAAAACCAAGCTTGTTATGACTTTTTCTAATATTTTTTTCGTAAACTGTTGCAATGTTGAATTAACAAAATATAGTTAGTTTTGCGAGAAGGTTCATCCTCTGAAAAAAATGACACATACATAGAATGAGTTGTTACCGGAAAAAAGTTCTTCGTTGTCATTCCGTATCAACACACTATTATTAATTCGCTGCTTCCTGTACGTGTTTTTGGTAAAGCATAAGCTCCAAGTTTTTAATTAAATTTCACTTATTATTAGTGTTATTTTTGGTCACCCGTTGCACTCGTCATCGTCGCACTTCGCTCTTCGCTGGCAAACAAATTTGTTGGTCTGGCAAATAAGCAAATGTGACGTGTTTCCCTAGTCTACATATATCCGCCAGTACATACATACATATAGTGGCATTGTTCGAAAATAAAACACACAACGGGAATGAAAACAAGCAAAAGTTTTAACTAATCCCATCGAGAGTAGCTGAACAAACGAAACCGAAACTGAATGAATGCCGAAACAACATTTTGACGAGGGAAGCAAAAACTGAAAACCAAATTTATGTCCGGATGTGTTTTTAAAAATGGCTGTATTTATTATTTTTTTTATATAAATTTAGGTAGGTATTTAATCATTAAAATAGAGCATATAAAATAGAATAAAATCCATACAAAATATTTCCATTTTTCGCTTGTTCACAAATCACACACAAAAAATGCCTCCGCAGAGATAGGAGAGTGTTTGGACTTAGTCGCCGAAGAGCTTCTTGCCAAGATCCATCATCCTGTGATTGCGGCACACACGCAGGGCATCGGCCTTCTTGAGCACGGCCTGGACATCGCCATTGACGTCCACCAGCTGGGAGAGGAAGTCCTCGTAGGCGGATTTCACATTTGCCGGCAGAGTGCCAATCTTCACCTTCTTCAGGGTTTTCACAATGCCCTCGGCCCAGCCGGATTCCAGGGCGAACTCGGATAGCCAGGGCACCAGGGGAAGCACTCCGCACATGGTCTGCATGCCCAGGAACCACAGTTCCGAGAGTTCCGACCAAAAGCCCTTGTAGGCAATGGACACCACCAGGGCGGTGGGGTCGTTGCTCTCGTCTATGTTGTAGGCGTCCCACAGGAAGCGGATGGTGGCCTGGATGTAGCGACAGATGGAGAAATCGTTCTGCTTCACCTTCTTTGACTGCTGCTTCAGGAGGAGCAGTCCCAGGACCGCCAGGTTGCCGTGGATCACCAGGTTGTCGGGGGTATCTTTCAACTCGGGCAGGTTCTCGACTACGAACTTCAGCAGGCTGGCAAAGGTGGGTCCGTCTTCGGCCTTTTTGGGCTCCAGAACTGTGAAGTTCATCAGGATGTTGCACAGCGCCACGATGGCCGACCTGGCCACCTTCATCTCCGCCTGCTGCTCCGGCGTGGGAACCGGATCCGGCTCGTTCATCCGCTTCAAGCGCTCAGCCCGCGGAATGGGCGGCCTCTTCCAGTGGGCAATGCTGAAGTAGAACTCCAGGGCTTCCAGGAGCACCTCATCCTGTTTGTGAGTGAAGAGCACCCTCCTGGCCTCCTCCTCCACGGCAAAGTGGCAGGTGGCCGGCAACATGATCCTCAGCACATCGATGGGCGGCTCTCCCTCCCTAGGGCCCGCCCTCCAGGTCTTCAGATCGTGGAAGCTCTCGTTGGCCACCTTGAGCATGAAGGGCAGAAGCTTGTAGATGGCCGGTCTCATGGCCGTGGTTTCCTGGGCCAGCCAAGCGGACAGAACCTTCACGATGGCCACCACAAACTTCTTGTCCCGGGGATTGGCACTGTCCCGGATCTTGTCCTGGCTAACTCTGTTCAGCACAGCCACAACCTGATTGAAAGCGCCCTTAAGCGCCGTGTAGGTGGTCTGCTTCTCTTTGGGCTCCAGGTCCAGCTGGTCGGTGGCCATGTACTCGATGCATTGCTCCAGGATCACGAAGCAGCAGGAGAGCAGATCCGCCTGCTTGAAGGTGGTCTCCAGCTTCTTCTCATCCATCTGCATGCGCACCTCGATGGCTGCCAACTGGAGGAGCTGCAAGAAGAACTGCTTCTGCTCGTCCATGAAGGCCCACTGGATGCCCAGAACCTGCAGGGTGGTGGCTATCAGGTGCAGGGCTGGATCCCTCTGCTTGGGCCCGATCTTGGCCTTCAGGATGTCGCCGCAGCCCTTGAACAAGCTCTCCGGCCAGATTTGGCCCTCCAGGGAATTAATCACAATCTCCTTGCGGCAAGTGATCAGGATGTCGGCCAGAATCCGGCACAGCTCGTACTTCCTGTCGGTGTGGTCGGTTTCCATGTCCAGCGCTATCCTCTGGATCAGAGCGTGGAAGGCGGTGGGGTCCTCGGGCCAGGAGATCTTTCCGAACTGGTTCACCAGCAGCACGATCAGGTGCAGGGCCTCATCGGTCTGGAAGCTCTGGGCGGAGTAGATCTGGGACATCTTGGGGATGGCACCGGTGGCCAGGAGAGCCTGTTGGCCCGGCGCATGGCTGGCGATGCTTTTCAAGCAGCTGTAGGCCTCGCTGACCACGATCAGATTGTCCTCGTAGTCCTCGTCGTCGGCCTGCTCAACGATCTCCAGCAGCGTGGGTATGGCATCGATGATGTCCTTGTGCGTGGCCAACTCCTCCTCCTGGCAGAAGCAGGTGAGAATGGACAGGGCCACACTCTTGTACACCAGCGGCGGACAGTCGCTGGGCAGGTCCTTGGACACCAGCAGCTTCCTGAGGAAGGGGAATCCAATGGCCTCGAAGAGCAGCTTCTTGCCCTCCGCATTGCAGTCCTTGCCCTTCACCAGCTTGGTGACCATGAACAGGGCCGCGAACTTCTCGGTGTCGCTGCGCGTGCCCTTCAACAGGCTGGCGCACTTACGCACGGGCTCCGGCACGTCCGTCATCCTGCTTTCCAACTCTCCGGGTGTGTATCTCACGGATCGCCTATGTACAGCCTTGTATACCTAGCGGCTGCTCGCTTTGGTTGTGGATGTGGATGTGAATGTGGTATGTGCGCAGCGTGGCCTTCTATAAATATCTTCTCACACTTTCACTTGGCTACAGTCTTCCCGTTGGTTCTTCCTCCGCCGGATTCAATGGGCTCTGGGTTCTGGGTGATGCGTTCCGTGTCTTCGCTCGACGACGCACTCTCGGGCACTGATCTCCGCCAGCGGAAAACTCGCGAGTGGCTTTCCCAATTTTCCAAAAGCTGTGCAGCTGTTGTCGTTCGAACGGGGAAACCTACACACAATTTATTTATACATATCATACTCTTTGCTTGTGCTGGGAAAACTCAATTGAGGATCTATAGGGCCAATAATATTTTCTTGACATTTAATTTGTATTTTATTATTAGTATTTAAAGAAATAATTAGCTGAAGATAAAGGTAAACATTCTAGGTAAACATTCTCTTTCATGATATATTGTGCTGATATAAATAAGTTCTATATAAATATACTGTGATTCATTTCTGTGTTTATTTTATAATGTTTGGATTTCGTATTCAAATTTCTCTCTTATAAGGATATACCTAACATGTTTAAGTACAAAGTCAGAAACTCATAAACCATACAGGGTATAATAAGCACCATAACAATTAAGAAATCTGCTGAAAATAATGTCTTTTAATACTGTGTATAATAGGTACAAAATTGTATATAAATGATATGTGCACATTTAAAAGCGTATTTCACAGTTCATGTATCCTTTTTGGCATACGTTTTCCCATTTTCTTCGGCCTATTTGAAAAACATTTGAAATCAAACGTATGAGCAATGCACTGCTCTTGGCTCTTAGCTTTTCCTTCTCCACTATTCCACTTTTCTCTCTCAACTTTTCCGGCTTTTCACTCTCCTGAGTATCGTTGTGTATATTTAGAAAATGATTTTTCGTTTTTCCGACTTTTTCGTGTTTACATTTTTGTCGACTGTGAAATGTTCGCCGCCGGCTGCATTTCTTCCAGAATATTTTGAATACGTATTTGCATTCTCCGCGGCACGTACATAAGCTCCTATGTACCCACAAATAACTAATCGGATATGTATAAATATGTTGGTACATAGGTGTGTCCGCATCAATATCCAGACATATAAATAAACCACTCGATGCAATGGGAATATGGGGAGAGTACGGAGTACACATATTTTTAAATACATAAATTAAAAATTAACTTAGTTATATAGACACATTGTTATACGCGTATATGGATCGCACATTTGCATATTTAATTTGAATGTGATGCTTTCTGCATTTTCATGCTGGGGTCAATGAATTTAATTGCACATTGCACTTTGTTTCAAATTAAATGTATTTCATTAGGAACCATTTCGAAAATCTATTTATTTATAACTGTACACAAGCTGATTTATTGTTTATTTTTACTAAATGACGTACACTGTTATGTTTTGGCTTATAATTATTATATTTTTTCCTGTTTGTTGCCTTAAAACATCTGTTTATGTATATTTTACAATGACAACGTCGGCAACAGAGACATCATGGGGGCTATTTATTCTTTTGGCATTTAATTCTTTTAGCACAATTTTATATATTTATTTGCTAATGAGGCATACAATCTGACACATTCACAACACTTGGCCTTAAAAACGAGAGAAATCTCTGGCCATTTCGCGCTCTTTCCACACTAATGAACATATATAGCCTGACCATTAAATCTTTAACACGATTTCAGGGCCAAAAAAGTCGGTTATTCGGTTATTCGCCATTGGCCTCATATTGATCATAATGCAAATGAAGAACTTTATCCATTCTGGATTATTTACTGCCGCGCACAAAATGCAAATTTGTCTGGATCAGCAGCACCAGCAGCCCCGCTTGATATCAGAGGACCCGGAGA
Source organism: Drosophila orosa (assembly GCA_018904745.1). Taxonomy (NCBI): domain Eukaryota; kingdom Metazoa; phylum Arthropoda; class Insecta; order Diptera; family Drosophilidae; genus Drosophila; species Drosophila orosa. Next base: position 13,054 of record JAEIIH010003106.1, read on the forward strand.
ATATTTATATGCATAATATATATGTAGATGCAGCAGCACAAATCGGATCCCGTATCTGGCGCTGCCGTTTGCGTTTGCCTTTGTTATTATTATATTTGGCGGTCCTGCCGCGAACATGAGCCAAGTGGTCGTTGAATGCGGTCGTTTGACCGTTTTCGGGCAAACGCGGCTTAATTGCGTTGCTAGCAATTTCAATAATTGGGTTATAACGAAATTGATTAATTTTTACATTTCACTAATTATGTGCCCGGGACCAAATCCGTTGCTATTGTTATTATAATAATTATAAAGCGGAAATATGCTGGACATCCATAGCGCCATTGGGGGCGGGCGGCGTTCATTTGTTTGTTTGCTCTTATTTGGTCACTCAGCTGCAGTTTTGTGTGGGTGCTCGACCTCGACCATTTTCCGGACTGGCGTTGCCTACTCTCGGGCTGCGGTGAAAAATTCGCTTAAATCAGAAAAGCCTAGCAGCGAAAAATTACCCACAAACTGGCTACTTCTTTGGACACATCACTGGACTCTGTCCTTATCTAGCCTGGCACATAACCAGGAAGAGCTAGAAAAGGCAACATCAACATCAATAATTGAAATAAATCGCTTGACAAACGATGTTCGGTCCGGAGCCAGCAAAGGAAACAGAAAAACAGAGGACACAAAAACCAAGGACAACAAATAGAGGAAAACCCAGTCAGAGTGAGAGCAAAAATAGAAGGAAAAAAACACCACTCTTATCACTAATCATGAGAGCAAGTCGAAGTCCAAGCCAAAAGGGAGAAAGTGACCCCTTGAATAGGAGGCGAGGAGTAAGTACACCCAGGAAAAAGGCTTCCAAAATACAGCAGTCTCTTTAAATACCCTAATTAACTTTATAAATGTGTTAATAATTCCCATAACTTCAGAAGGAAGTTTTGTAAACAAAGCTTAAGTCCTGAACTATATATGTACATTTTAGTAATCAAGCTTAAACTGACATTTTCCTTCTCAATGTAACTTGAGGTGATAAATTTGAATATAAAATATCTCAGAAATATAATATAGATAAGTCACCGACTTCCAATTACTTCCCTTGAAGATTTTTCATTATATTTTATATATATGCTACAAATTCGTATTTAACTTTTACCAATTAACTCCTAGTTGAACCTTCATCCGGCTTAATAGTTTCTAACTCTGAAACTAACTTATTTTTTGCCATGTAAGCTTGATTGTATAGGCAGGACCCCCCCAAAGGACTCTGTGGAAACTCGCACTCGTGCTTCCGCTTCCAATTCCGCTTCCGTTCTCACACGCCGCCTTTTGTGCGAATCGAAGGCACCGCGCATCGATTTTCGGACGGCTGTCCAGAGTTTGCAGAGCCGTTTCGAAATGTTTTGACAAATGATTTTGTTTATATTTTCCATTTCATCGAAGCCTCCAATGGCGACACTTCTGCGGACAGCCTCCACCAGCCAGGTCGCCCCTTCCCTTCCTTGGCGAAATCGCATAGATAACAATGAGAAAGTTTCGACTTTTAGCTGGCCTAGAGATCATCAACATTGATTTCAACTTTTTGGCAGACGGGCGGTCGGATGGTCGGATGGTCGGTCGCTTGGTCGTCGTCAATAACATTCAGTGATTGTCATCATCACGGCTGGCCCCGCCCAGTCCGAGTTTGTTTTGGGGGCGTGGCACTGGTCCAATTTGCAGCCGGGACCCACAAAAAAAAAATAAATAAATTGTCTGTCATTACGAGCTTTAAGTTGGTCAACGAATCATTTCGATTTCGATGGGCCCGAGAGTTCAGGGGATATTTACATTTAAGTTCAGCGAAGTTTGCGGCAGACGGAAATTAATCTTTGTAATGCGGCCAAAGTCATTATATACAAGCAAACGGCTTTCATTATATTCTTAATAATAGGACAATTTAAGCTAACAACTCGGTAAACACAGCCACACAAATATTGATCTTATTTTGTGGGTAAAATATTTGAGCAATTTATTATTAATATCGTAGATGATTCTGATGGCCCACTCATCTCACCTGTTGATAATATTATTAATAATTGAAACTGGTAAATTGGCTAATCATAATTAAAGAAAGCAAGCTGTGTAAATTGAATGATTGTCAAAACAAATTTGATTGCCGTTGGGTGCTAATGGAAACAAAGAATCGAGCTATTAGAAATTTAGCTGAAATAAGAGCAAAACGCTCTAGTTTAAATTTAAATTATCCACACTTCAAAGGCATTGGTAAATTATGAATAAAATTTAAAAACTGAGCAGAAATTTCATAAATTGTTGTAAATTGATTGTTATTTACAAATTTCGTCTTATAAGTGGATCTTAAGGGTGGCTTCGGAAAGAAATGTTCAAATATTATAAGAACCTCGGCCGCTAAATGAGTTTCTCCTGTAATCCCAGAATTTATTCGGTTGAACGCTTTCTTGGAAAAATCTTGGGGGAAGCTGTTACAATTAAAAACACTTTGGATTCATAAGGAACTGCTTCCCCCCGGCAAAAAGGAACCCCACAGCTGTTCCCAAAACACATGAAAGTAAGCATTAAACCTTCCTGTCACCCAAGGACCCAAGGATGAGTTCAAAATAATCACTCATACACGTGCACATCGTTGTTTCTCCGGTTCGCGCAGTTTCGATTTCCCCACTTTCGAACCTTTTTCGCCGGCGAGCGTGTCCTGATTGTTTGCACAGCCTGGCACGTGTCAATTTATATTTAAATTTAAATGCAAAAACCGAATCAAAATTCCAGCGTACCGAATAGAATTAAATTTCAAAAGGCGGCAGGAACAGGGAAGCAGCACAAAACAATCATATTTTCGGAAAGGCATCTGCCGGCTGTTAACGGTTTTGGTTTACACAATATTAATGGCTGATTAATGCGAACGACAGGCAGCTGCGGCGGAGGGAAGCGTAGTTTCCTGAAGGATTCAGTGGGTTAACCGATTCCACGAAGCTTCTTTGAACAGATCGACTTTCCTGCACAATGAATGTGAATGAGCGAGCACGGAACAAAATTATTTGATTTACAGAATTCGATATATTTTACTTGTTTCCTCTAAAAAATATTTGTAAAATACGAAAGAGATCATTATACATTATTCCCACAAACACTAACATATGGCACAATAAATTTTAAATTTATTTGTATGGTAATCATACATTTTAAGTTAGCACAAATATTTGCATACAATTCTCAACTACAGCCTTCAGCCGAATATGTGCTTGAAATTCCCAACTCCTTGTAGCAAGCCTTGGGGGTTTAATATTTTTATTATGAATTTGTATGCCTACTTTAATATTTAACCGTATTTAACAATTTATGAATACATTTTCATTATACTGTTGAGTGTATATGGCCTTGTTGGGCCTTCGTCACCGGGTAGAACTTTTGTAATTGTGGCCCCATTGTTCACTTGAGTTGTATTGTGCGAGAGCAACAAGAGAAGTGGCAACAGAGGAAGTTGGGCCAAATGGGAAATCGGGGGTCCAGGAGTCGGCAACAAATTATGCAAATCCCCTTTTGAATGGCTTATCCTTCATGAATTTATATCGAAACGGAAAGCCAATGACGACGCGGCTTTAAGGCCTCCTCGGTCATTGGAACAATAAAAGCTCATTTGTTGCTATTATCATTTCACTAACAAATAACAAATCATCGGGCAAACCGTCCGTTTATCCTTAGGAGAAAGGTGGTGGGTGGCCTGGATGGGATCACTGGATTTTGGGGGTCGGGGTAACCCAAAAACGTGTTCACCTCAGCGGCAACAACAATAACGGACGGCAAGCTGAGGCTGCAGAAACTGCTGCCAATAAATTCTGTTAATAAACCAAAAGTTGTTAATTTAAATGATTTATATCTGAAGAGGAGAACGTGGGAGCGAGGAACGAGCAACGTAGCAACGGAGCAGCGGAAGTGGTGTTGGCTCAGCGGGAAAGGCAATAGGAGTGGGCGGGTCGGAATTCCTGCCGGTAGCCAGGCCAATGCGCTTGTTATTGCTGAGCCTCAAAAATTCTCATAATTTGGCATAACCTTTTGGGCAGGACCACAGGACCAGAGAGAGCCGTATTTGCCTTTCATTTGTTTGCTTAGACCCGATACAGTCAAGAAAAATTCAAAGAACATTTATGTGTTTTAAGAAGTGATGTCAGTGAAGTGATTCTGTAAATGTATATGTTTTTTTAACACAATAAAATCTTAAGGCGATGCCTGTAGGCCTAGAAATCCATTAAAAAGTAAAGAAATAATTACATTTAGTTATAGGAAAAAAGTCTAGAAGATAGGAATTATTTTATAGTCTACATTTGTCAATTAATAGATTAATAATTATTATAAAGTACCGTATGTGTCAAATAAATTAAAGAAATAATTACATTTAGTTATAGGAAAAAAGTCTAGAAGAATTGAATTATTTTAT
>JAEIIH010003113.1:0-11318 GCA_018904745.1 Drosophila orosa
TCTACCGCGATAAGGCTCAGGGCAAGACATTATTATATCTGCAATAGCAATCAGTATCTAGGAGAACCAGAAAAACTTCAATGATTTAATATATGTACATATATACATATATGTATATATACATATGTATACTTACTTTATTAGCTTGAAAATCCTCTATAAACTGCCAGTGTAAATTCCGTAAAGAAAACATACATTTGACGGCAAAACGTGGCTTTTAGCTTTTCGAGCTATTCGTTATTTATTTAGTTTCTTAATCGTTTTGGGTTTTTCTCTGTTTTATTTTGGTTTGCCACATCAACTGGGTTTGGCCCAATAAAACGAAAATATATTTCGAATAACATTCAAATTTTAATCAGTATTTACACATTAATATATACTTAAAACTTAGGATATTCAATTTTACCAAATGCCCCTTTATAGCTGCTAACGGTCTGACAGTACGTACGTTTTGTTTTACATGAATTTCGAATATTATAATTGATATATATATTTAAAAATAAAAACACAAAAAACAGGATGATATCAAGTTGTGTGTATAAAACGGGAAACAAAACGCTCATCATATAACCTATGTACAAATATATAGTTTCGATGACGGATCTGTCATATATATTCCAGCCTAGTGTCTGTCTTTACACCTGAGAATTAAGATTAAATCAACGAAGCAGACGGACCGCTGCACGGCTTCTTAGGAACATACATATATATATATAACCGTACCATGTACAATAAGAATTTACATACATACATATAAGTTTTACTTTGATTAATAAAATAAGTCATTATCCTTTAGTTGTATATTTTTGCCCTTTTTAAAACCCCGAACAAAAGGTTTCGTTCGCTTTAACAATGTCAAAACTGTTGATCAAAATGCTTTTTCGATTTTTGGATATCAAATAAATGTCAAATGCAAATGTTTATACAAAGAAAAATGTGTAAGAGCTTGGACAAATAAAGTGGAGTACCATCGATCCAAGGAGCTGTCTACAGTCAGTCATAAAATGTTGTCTATTTTAGGAAAAAGTCGAATTAATGTCGGCTAAACTCTTACTTTCCACGTGTGGATAGAGCCAAAGCTACATCGTGTCCTTGCTTAGCTTTTTTTCTCTCTCTCTCTCTTTATCTCGTTCTCTCTCTTTCTCATGCGCTAACCTCAGATAATTTTGCCCACCGCTGATTTAAATAAGAACCTAAAGCTATACTGTCAAAATAAATGTAATAAAAAATAATATTAATAATAAAAAGCCTTTAGTTTTGTGTTATTTTTAAAAGGTTCCTTTAAGCTCTGGATCAACTGTACTCGACTTTATCGTCCAAAGGTTTTACTTCTACACTCAAGCAATCAATGATAACAGAAAATATATGCCTTCTGTAATAATATTTTAAAATACCTTTCGTGATCTGACTTGGGACTTGGTTCCACTTATAAATATATATATTCAATGGTGCTGAAGGAGTAAATTTTTTTTTAATGGTTTAAAACTCGGGCTTACCATTATTTTGAAATCGATAAAGAAAATGGTAAAAAAAAAAGTGTCAAAGGCTGTGTCAGCTTATATAATCTATTCTTCAGACAGATGTTGATTAAAATAGAGCATTTTTGCTTTGCTTTCTTTTGCTTTTTGCGCTTTCTTGAAGCCATTTGTAGTATTATTTCCTATTTGTTTGCCATTTACGTGATAGTCGAGAGCGTTGTCAGTTGGATTGTTTTTGTTGACGGCGACGCCATGGGCGATGGTGTCGGGACAAAAAGGCTGGACGAAGCTGTCTCCGTTGTCAGACTGCGCTCTTCGAAGACCCCCACGCGATCCTGCTAAATAATCAAATATAATTGTATAGAATTTACAAATCTAAGAGAGGGGGCATACGTACATGCGACTTGTCGTGCTTGAACCGCTTCCAAATGTTCGTCTTGGGCTCCATGGGTGTGCCGTCGACATTGTAGTTCGGATTGGAGAAGGTCAGGACAGATCGACTGGAACCGCGCGAGTTGCGCTTCGTTTTCTTTCTGCTCGTGTTGAAGGCAAGCACTGTAAAGATCGGTCATTATAATATATGCTACAGACATATAGCTATTTCTCCTTACTGAAAATCACAAGTATTGTGATGACCACCATGACAATGACCACCCCGAGGGCCACCAGAACGAAGAACTCCCGCTCGTGATCAGTTTTCCGCGTATGCTCATCATCGCCATGGCCATGGACATTGTCGCCCAGCAGCTCTGTCGGTATGGAGTCATCGGTGGACTCGTCCGAGTACTCCGGTGCCTGATCCTTGTCCAAGCGCGAGTGCACAAACACCTTGGGCTTGGTCGAGCACGGAGTCTCGTCCTTGGCATCCAGTCGGTCGGGGCAGGCACAAACATAGTCCACGGCCCGGTAGAGGCAAAGATGCGAGCAGCCGCCATTGTCCTGGGCGCAGTGATTCCAGCTTTTCGGCTGGCGGCCCAGCGAAACGGCCCGTATGTCCAAGGCACCACTCAGGGCATCGCGCACCTCGAAGGGATTGCCATAGACGCCGCGGGGCATGCGCTGGGAGCGGTACACCGACTTGTTGTACCAGTCCGTCCAGAATATGTTGTTATCAAACTGGAACAGAGGTATACATAAGTATATATGCAGAGGGAGCTGGAGCTGTGACTCACCATGGTCAGGCCAAAGGGATGGGGTGCATAGGGAACAATGGTTTGACGCCGCTTGCCATTGAAATCCACTTGGCCGATATTGTCCTCCAAGGCGTCGGCCCACAGTAAGCGTCGATTACTGTATCGGAAATACGAAATAAATGTGTTAAGTTATACAGAAACTATAGAAAGCTATACTCACTCGAAATCGATGGTAAGTCCTGTGGGAAAACCAATGCCAGAAGTAACCAGAATCGTCCGATTCGAGCCATCCAAGTAGCTGCGTTCAATCTTGGCCGGCGAGCTCCAGTCTGACCAGAACAAATAGCTGAGAATAACAAAGATATTATATAAGCTAAAGTAATTCTCAATATTCTGGCACATACGCCTTCTTTGGATGCACAATCAGTGACCGGGGATCGCCCAGGTCATCCTCTATGATCCTTTTCCGCGAACTTCCATCCAGCCGGGCCACTTCAATCAACTTGCGATCCGTGTCCGACCAATAAACATTGTCTGCTATCCAGTCCACGGCTATGCCATTTGGCGTCAGTACATCAGTGCTGACAATAACCCGACTGTCGGTGAAGTTCAGCAGATTCACCCGCCGTATGACATCCAGGTTGACATCGGCGAAGAATAGGATATTCTCGCGATAGTGGTAGTCCAGGACAACGGCGCCATGCACACCATTGATGGGCAGGACGACGTCCATGTAATCCCCAGAGTTCAGGGAAATCATGCCAATGCCAGAACGCAGGGCAATCAGAAGGTAATCCTGTCAATTACATAGAGTGTTAAGGGTTTATAGGGAAGCATAGGAAGCATAGAAGAGACGCCCTTACATCTGGCAGATTCTGACACTGCGTTGTGCTATTCTGACGCAACTTCAGGCCAATGGGACACTGACACGTAAATCCTGAGGGATTGCGCAGGCAGAGATGCGAACAGCCGCCGTTATTGCGACCGCACACATTCTCGATTAGCGGCTGATCCTGCGAGATGACCTTGATGTCCATCAGGCCGTCAATGTTGGTGATCACATCCCGCTTGGCGGTGATGTTGCGCCTGTCGGTCATGTGCAGGGCCTTCGACTTCCAGTCCGTCCAGTAGATCTTGTCGTCCGACAGGGCCAAGGCGTACGGATGGTGCAGGGAGGATATGATCAGCTTGCGCTGGTTACCCGTATAGTCGCAGGAGTCGATGGTCTTGAGGCGCGCATCCACCCAGTAGATGCGCTTGCTCTTCAGATCGAGCGACAGGCCATTGGGCCAGCCCAGGTTGGCCGTGACAATGCGCGACCGCTCGTTGCCATCCAAATGCGAGCGCTCGATCTTGCGATAGTGTCCCCAGTCCGTCCAGAACAGCAGGCCCGCCTCGTAGTCCAGGGCCAGGCCACGCGGCGACTCCAGGTCCTTGTAGGCAATCACATGCCGATTGCTGCCATCCAGGCTGGCCACCTCGATGGTGTGGCGTCCGGCATCGGCCCAGTAAATAGTTCTGCCGATCGAGTCAACGACCAGGCCATCGGGATTCTCCAGGCTGTCGCCGACCACCTTGTGCACGTGCAGGCCATCGGGACTGGAGCTCATTATCACATTCTCAATGGTGTCCGACCAGAAAATTGTGCCCGTATTCCGGTCAACATCCAGGGCCACGGCATTCGAGATTGGCGGCAATGGCAGGACCACGTCGATCAGGTGATCAAAGTCCAAGGATATCTGCCGGATGTCGATTCGATGGGCGAACAGCAGGTACTTGGTTGGCCCCTCGGAGCACGTCCGCATGTCCTCCTTCAGCTGCACCCCCACGGCACAGGCGCAGGTGTAGCTGGTGGGATTGAGGAGGCACAGGTGCGAGCAGCCGCCGTTGTTCTTGTCGCAGGCATTGTAGATGCGCCTGCGTGTGCGGTGGAACACCCGGATATCCATCAGGTCGGTGGTGTTGGCAATGATGATGTTGGACTCGCCGCCGGTTAGCTTGTTGGCGCTCATCACCGACTTGGTGTCCCAGTCCGTCCAATACACTCGACCCTCGCTCACATCCAAGCCGAAGGGATGGCCGAGTCCATCTACGTTTTATGATTTAAGAAAAGGTTTAAAGTTAAGAAAAATGAGAGGGTTTAAGGGATTCTTAGGTGGCCTACTAAATGTAAAGATACTTACTCAATATCACTTGACGGTTGTTGCCATCAAAGTTCATGTTCTCCAGGGTCTTGGTGCCGCCGTCCACAAAGTACAGCTTGCTCTTCTCATAGTCAATGGCCAGGCCATTGGGATATATCAGCTTCTTCGAGGATATAATGACACGATCATGCCCATCCATATTGGCTCGCTCAATCATGGGATCATCGCCCCAGTCCGACCAGAACATGAGGCCATCTTCAATAATTCAATTGAAAGTGAATTAAAAACTAATTTATAAAACCCCAAGAATAGTTATTACCTATGGGATTCACCACGATATCCCTGGGCTTGTACAGCTTCTCCCAAATTAGCAGAGTGCGCATCTTGCCGTTGGTGGTGGCCACCTCAATGCGGTTCGTCGAGGGATCCGTCCAGTAGAGCTTGTCGGTGATCCAGTCGAGGGCCAGGCCCACGGGCGAGACGAGGTTCGAGTGCACCACCCGCTGCTGGTAGCTGCCGTTGAGGTGCGCCTTGTTGATGGTGCTGCGCTCCACATCGGTCCAGTAGATAAAGTCCGTGTCGCTGCACCAGTCCAGGGCCACGGCATGCTTCAGGTTGTCCAGCGGCACAATCATATCCACCTCGTCGGGATCGGCCTGGTTGTTCTTAAGCTGTCGCAGCCGTATGTCCTTGCGACGAGCCACCAGCACCAGCCTGTCCGCCGTGCTCTTGCACGTCTTGCCGTCCTCCTTCAGCGACAGCCCAATCGGGCAGCCGCATCTCCGGGAGGTTTTGTTGGGCAGGCACAGGTGCGAGCAGCCGCCACGCAGGCCCCGCCGATCCTTCTGGCAGCGATCCGGATACTCCGGCTGACGGGCGGGATGGAAGGCATGGATGTCCATGGGGAAGTGGAAGTTCTCGTGGACAGCTCGAAACTCCTTGCCGGTGGTCTTGTCCGCCGCCGAGACAGTCTTGGTGTTCCAGTCCGTCCAGTACATGGTGTCCTCGAAGATGGTCAGGGCGAAGGGGTGTGGCAAGTGGGTGCTAAGGATCTTGTTTCGATCGTTGCCATCCAGGTTGGAGCACTCGATGGCATGCTGCTTCGCATCCGCCCAGTAGATCTTGCCGTTCGGATAGTCAATGGCCAGGCCATTGGGCCAGGTGACGCCTTTGGAAATGATGACCCTCCGCTGCGTGCCGTCCATGTGGGCTCGTTCGATCTTCGGATTGGGTCCCCAGTCACTCCAAAAGGCCAGCGCCTCGCCCGGATGCACCACTATGGCCCGCGGCTTGTCCAGGTCACTGGAGGCAATGACTGTCCGCAGATTCCCCTGAAAGTTGGACACCTCCACGCGCCGTGTCCCGGAATCGGTCCAGAAGAGCAGGTCGTGTATCCAGTCCACGGCTATGCCACCCGGCGACTCCAATCCCCACTTGATGACATCGCGAACGCGCGTCCCATTCATGTACACCATTTTGATGACGTCCGTGGAGACATCGGACCAGAACATCAGTCCCCGCCGGTGGTGAAAGTCCAGGGCAATGGCATTGTGCAGCCCCTTGACCACCGCCGTGTACCGGTTGTTGCTCAGCGTCACGCGGCGTATGTCCCACCGATTGGCCACCAGCAGGGTCATGGCCCCGCCCAGCGCCTTGCAGGAGCGCAGATCCGGCCGCAGGATGTAGCCTATTTCGCAGGAGCACTTGAAGGAGCCCAGCGTGTTGTGGCACTTCTGCGAGCACACCGGGCTGGTCATGTACTGGCACTCGTCAATGTCCGTGCAGCTTGATTCGTCATATACATATAATCTCTAGCTTCTGTGTAATCTATCTGCTATACTTACTTGACCTTGTTCTTGTTCATCACGTAGCCCAGGCGACAGGCACACTCGTCCAGCCCCAGGTTCGTCTTGATGCACAGCTGCTCGCACTGCCTGGGCTCCGCGCACTTCTGCTCCCTGGGACAGTCCTTCTCGTCCTCCCCGGCCGGACACTCGTTGTGGCCGTCGCAAATGTGCTTCTGGTGAACACATATCCTGCAAGGCACGCAGTGCAGTGCTTGTAAGTACGGGGAATAGCAGATATATCCTACTCACTTGAGGTGTGTTACGTTTTGTTTGGTTGGGCACAGGAACTGGCCGACGTCGCACTGCAGGTGACACTCGACCTCATCCTCGCCGGACGTGCAGTCGGGATACCCGTCACACAGCCACGTTTTCTGCATTTCCAAAAAGGATTTAGATCAAGGACCGAGAGTTAGCCAGAGTAATTCTTACCAAAATGCAGCGGCCATTGTTGCAGGTGAACTCGTCCGTGCCGCATGTCAACGGATGCTCCGAGCTCAGGCTGCCGCAATCGTTCTCATCCTCGCCCCCGTCACAGTCCTGCTCCTTGTCGCACTTCCAGCGCTTCGGGATGCAGGTGCCGTCCGCACACTTGTACTCATTCGACGTGCAGAGCGATGGCTTCTGCGGGCAGTTCTCCTCGTCGCTCCAATCGCCGCAGTCGTTGTCGCCATCGCACCGGAAGCGATTGAGTATGCACTGGCCGCTGGGACCGCCGGCGCCGCCCAGACCGCCGCGGCACTTGAACTCGCCCTCGGGACAGCTATTGATCACCGCCGCACACTTGTGCTCGTCGGAGTTGTCGTTGCAGTCGGGCTCGCCGTCACAGCGAAAGGCCAGCGAGATGCAGTAGCCATCGTTGCAGGTGAAGTGCTCGTCCGTGCAGCTGGTGCGGTTGCAGTGCGTCTCGTCGGAGAAGTCCTTGCAGTCATTCTCGCCGTCGCAGAGCCAGGTGCGGGGAATGCAGAAGCCGTTGAGGCACTCGAACTGATCGTCCGTGCAGTTGGTGCGCGCCCCGCAGTGCGTCTCGTCCGAATAGTCGCCGCAGTCGTCGTCGCCGTCGCACAGCCAGTACTTGCTGATGCAGCGATAGGTTCGCGGACACATCACATGGAGGCCGGTCGTCTCGCAGTTTTTCTGCAGGTTGGACATCTGGTCGCTGGTCTCTTCCTCCGGCTTGCAGGCACTCTCGTCGGACTCATTTTGATTCTGGCAGTTTGTGTACTTCTCGCCCGGCTGACTGGGATCGTCCTGGACCAGAACGGCTAGATTCACGCGAAACGGCTTCTGTTTGTTGTTGGCTCCGCCTATGAACCCATCACGTCCACGTCCACTGAGTCGATCCAGTTCCCTGGGGCTTCCCACCTCCGTTCGGCTCTTCTTTGCCCCAATATTTCGAAACTTGGGAGTCTCGTCACCCGGATTATTACTGCCCCCGGCCTTGGATGGCACAATACCCGGCTCCATGTGGCCATTTTGATCCACTTCCTGGCTGTCCTCGTTGTGGCTTTGAAACGGCGGATAATCGGAGACGGTGATAAATTTCGTTCCAATCTTTTGAAACTTTTCAGCCTTCAACCTGTTGTTTTCCTGAGATTCATTGCCGGCCTCTAAGCCAGCGGCGGCACGCCCATGTTCCTGTCTGAACCAGTCCAAGCGCCCAGATGCATTTTCCGGCAAGTGGCCAACATCACTGGCTGCATTACGTTCTACAGAGTATTTGGTTAAATCGCCAAACCCGACACCTAAGTGAGAATAAGTTAAATAATGAATAAATTAATAACTCATTTATATGCTTAGATTTCCCAGAAGAGAGAAGAAAATCAAAAGGCTCTTTAAAAGTAAATTGTAACGGCACATTTACTTCGAGTTCGATAAATCAATCACGTCGTATACGTAATATTAGGTGCCAATATTACGTATACGACGTAATTGAAATAAATTAAATAATGAAAAAGTTAATAGATTATTTAATTGCTTTGAATTCAGTAGATAAAAAAGACAATAAAAGAGCTCTTTAAGGATAAATGGTAACTGCACATCCATTTCGTATTCGATAAATCAATTACATGTACGTAATATCGATGACAATACGACTTTAACATGATATTTTCTTGATGTAAAATGTAAATGTGTGTGTTCATTTAAAATTCTTTACTTTCTTTTTAGTTTAATTTTAAATACTTTATTAAAAACCCCATTTAGACAGCATTATCTTAACAATTGTTATGAATTGTTATGTATACGCCTCGTATTTCATGCCCAAACAGTTCAAGTTTGTTTACAATTTTTGGCACGCCCTTTTCCGCCCCGTCAAGTAGCTGAATATATGCCAAGCTAATACAAAATGGGTTAAATATGCTTCCCAATAGCGATTTAATTGTATTCCTGCCGCATTTGCCCAAAAAAGTAGGCAATGCATATTTACGGCCATAAATATGTATGTAATTTTTACATTTTACGATCGAGAAAAGTTACTGTATATCCATTACATGCATATATGTACAAATGTATACACATGATGTACAATGGATGTATGTATACGTACAGACAGACACTCGGCCATGTCTGCCGGCTCAAATTGTAACGGAAATAATGTGCAAACTTCGATTGTTGATCATAATCTTAAGCCAAATCCTGAATCCATTCATTCAGCAGTGCAATATACTTACACAAAAAATACACGAAGCATACCAAGGGCCAAATGGGAAAGGCTGTCAAATACATTGCCACACGCGTACACTCATAGGCACGCAACTGTGTAACGGTGTGTGTGGGAGCTTTTAATGCTGAGGCTGAGGCTGAGGCTGGGGCTGAGCTGCTGATGCTGCGGCACTGTTGTTGTTTTTGTTGATGCTACTTTAACGGTGTCTGCTGGAAGAGAAAGAGAGAGAGAGAGAGAGCGAATATGGAATTCGGCGTTAGCGCTTGCGTGTGACTTGGCATGGCCGTTGTGCATACACTTTACTAGTTTATGCGTAGGTGTCGCACAGCCACAATACACACACACAGACACATAGGAGCTGTATATAAGTATAAATATTTGCAATAAGCTATGCTATGTACGTTTTTAACTCAATTACATTAAATTGCCTTGGTTTTCAGGTTATTTTGATGCCAAAGTTGCCTGCTACATGCAGTAATTATGACTTGTATGTAACTGGTACTTACATTTATAATCAGTTTAGGAAATTATCAAAAAACTAGAGCACAGCATCCGCCACTCTCATTAGTTAGTTAGTTCGATTATCCTTCTCGGCTTATGGGCGGCTTAAATAGCTGTGTATAGTAGCTGTGCAGGACTAATGTGGACCATTGACGAAGATGCTCCTGCTCCGGTAAACTTGGGGGGCTCCAAGGACTCGCAGCATTAGGGCGGCGGCACAGTTGAGACGCGACGCCTGCTTTTATTCTATTTTTCCACTGCACTTCAGGCGAGCGTTACTCACATTTTGTTCATGAATCGGTTTCGCGGATTTGCGTGGGATTTCGCGAATACCACGTCTCTATTTTAAAGCTTGCCTAAGCTTTGGCAATGAAACAGATATGATGGAAAACAAAGGACATTGTCAACATGTATTTACATAAATTAAATATTATTCTTGCGAGTTTTGTTGTCTCATTTGTTGTTGCTGTAACTGTATCTGTATCTATGTGTCCCTCCTCACGCACACACCTCACACCCGAACGAACATATGTAAAGTATATTAAGTGAGGACCACTTATTCCCAGGAATTCACTCCTCTGCTTTCAATCAGCAAATCTTTTCCTGGTGGAAGTCTCCGTAGGAGTATTTATTTAATTGTATATTATATGTTGTTAAAACTTGAGCGATATTCTGCGTTATACAGCGTCAACGTCATTCGGCGTACTTGCGAGTAGAGCGAATGTAAGGTATTCAGATATTACAGCATCGCTCGGACGGGGAAAGCGAGGACCGTCGACGCGAACAAACGAATGAACGAGCAAACGAACGCTGGAGACCGAGACCTCAACTCTCGTTTTCATCGCTCCCAAGTTTTCTCAGGGCCCCCGAAGCTTTCACTGGCTGCTGCCTGTCGCTCTCCAGGACACAAGCTTTTGGCAGCTCAATGGGAGGGCGGGGTTAAATCAATTGCAAAACAATGACAGAATATCAACAGCTTTTACGCAGTTTACAAGCTGAATAATACGTTCAAAGCTTTGATTAATGCACTTCCGATTGCTGCATCAGCAATGCCTATTTCACCGGAAATGCACACTACACTAAACGAAAAGAATAAAAAGAGAACAAAAAAGTCATGCAATTCTACAAGAAAATATTCTGAAATATACATTAAATATTTAAATAGTTTGCGACAAAAGGTCGATGTATCACAGAAGTGTATATCGACTGGAAAAGATCCTATCGAAAATATCGTCAACTTTGAAATTATAAATTAATTTATTTCTATCTTTTACAAATTATATTTTGGAAAACCCCTTTATATTTATTTGCAACAATCATAAAAACTGCGTTCGCACAGCAATAATATATCAAACAGACTATCGATTTACATACATATCAATAAAAAGAGCAACGGTAAAATATAAATATATTAATATCGATACAGAATTGTTATATCAAATCAATCGTTATGCGTTAAAACCGGAAATTAATCGACCTTTTCTATATATTTGTATGAAAAAGCGACTGACATTAGTGTTTTTCCAGCTCTTGTATCTTATTCTCAAAACTAC
>JAEIIH010003117.1:0-12674 GCA_018904745.1 Drosophila orosa
ATTTAGAAACAATTACCACCAGAATTTTCCACCCTTAGAAAACCCGCTACTCCATTCTCGCTAGACAATTTCCCATGCCCGCTTTCCTCACAGGCCCTTCCCTTATTTGCCTTTCGGTTTTAATAAAATATTTCATAATTCCCTCGACGCTTTTGCTATTGACACTTGCTGATGGCATCTCTTTCCTTCGCCAGGCTCCGAGTCCTGGCCCCGGCTCTGTCTGTGCCTCCCACTGTGCAGTCAAACGCGTAGGTGAAAGTTCACTGTGGATCCCGGACGGGTGGGGAAGATGCACAACACCAGTGTCCTCCGTTGTTCGGTGTCGTTGTTGTCCGCAGGACCTCAGCTTGGCATCATCAACAATGCCAGGAGCAGACGATGGCCCAGTGGGTACTGAGAGCACTTGTAAAAAATTCTTCAAACTTCAAGAAACTCTCGAAATTGCGTGAAAGGATTTTGTATTTTTATTACTATTTAATTCAATTTGTAGATGTAATACTTTGATATAATTTATAGAACAATTTAATTAATTTAAATGCCAGTTAATTAATGATTTTCTCTTAGTGTTCCTTGGGTGGTTTTCGGTGGGTTTTGGTCCTCTGGCGACGGCGGTTGAATTGATTTCAGCGTTGATGGCGTTGACACAAAAAGCTTTTACGGCGCCCTCTGCGGTCGCTGCATACCGCTGGCCACCTACGGCGCATCCTGGAAGCCATCTCCTCCTCCTCCCAGCCATTGTGCATCCTGTTCTTGTTGCTTCGGGATGATTTACATACAAAGTGAACATGTCGTAAGGGTTTATTCATTTTTTTTATTTTGTTTTTGTTTTTGTTTGTCGATCTCTCCTGGCGGCGAGAGATGTCGTTCTCGAGGCCATGGCGGAAATTAAAGTTGTGACACCTTTAACCAAAAACCCATGGAAAAATGTGCAGAAATCCCTTACGGATTGGTTAAGAATTCGCGATGAGTTGGATTATTTTTCTTCAATTTATTCCATATTTTTTGGTATGCAAAAGGAAAGAAACAAATAAAAAAAACAGCACAAAGTTTTCATTTCAGCTTTCCACTTTTGGAAATTGCAACCACCATTGTTGCTGCCGTTGTGTTGCGGCTACCTTTTGGCACAAAGGATGTGTCGCTGGTACTCGTCCTCATCCTCGTCCTCATCCTCATCCTTTTCCTGTTCCTGTTACTGCTTCTGCCCGCCAGCTGCGTCAGAGAATTTCGGGTTTTTTCGTTGGCTGCCCTCTCCAGTTGATTTCGGCCTCGAAACCATTTACGCCCCTCAGCTGCGGGGGTTGGCTGGGGGGTGGGGCAGGGCCAGGAACTGAGGAGGGCCAGGGGGGATCACACAGCATGTCTTCTCCTTGGGCAACGTCAAAAAATATCCGCCCGTGTCTGCATCGAATTCAAGCGGCGGTTTATTATTATTTTTTGGCTGCCCCCTCTCGTTCTGTCGGTCTCCCTTTTGGTTCGTTTCTCTCGCCTCCTTCTCTTAAATGGTGGAGATATATATATGTATTTTTTTGAAGTGTAATGAATTCAATTAAAATGTTGTTGAAATTGTAGCTCTTTCGGCAAAAAAGGTTACATTTTTTTCCACGAAACAAAAACTGAATCATTAGAGGGTTGCAGGATATGCATTTTGTTTTTTGTTATTAAGTAATTATCAACCTATATTTAAGGAACTTATTTATAGAGTCAACATGTTTATGAACAAGGCTTAGTAGCCTTGAAACGAGTTACCTAAGCATCTGATATTATTTTTGACATTCTCATACTCATTAATTTATATTTAATAGAAAATGTTGCTAATTCTTGCTTATTAAATCCCTTTCCTTACTAAAAAACCCATTAAAAACGTAAGTGTTTTATGTCATAACTCCATTACATATAGGCTTACAAAGATTTACTTAACATTGCCACAGATTGTTACAAAAATCACCCTCAATAATGGCATCCCGAGCGTAACACCATAAAAATCTCGTTCCTCAAGCGAGTAAACCAAAAAAAAAAGAAAATCCCTTGGCAAGTCAAAGCCCGTCAAGGTCGTAAAACTAACCACAGTGAACACTTGATAATTGCCACACACAGACAGACACTCACGGAACGTTAAAAAGGCGTTAAATGATTTACTTAACCAGTTGGCCCGGCATTTGGCATACTTTCCAAGGGGGACCCTCTTATAAGTGGGGAGAAACGGGGAAACAGAAGGCGATGGCGATGGCGATGGAGTTGGAGTTGGAGATGGAGATGCAGGGCGAAGAGATAAACGTCGACAAAGCGATTTGTATCTAATTTTATGAGGTCATAAAAAGCAATCATTTCGCCATTTGCCGCACAGACCGCAGCTGGCTGTGGCCCATAAAATGTGTGGCCCAGCCCCTCAGCCCTCAGCCAGTCGCCTCCTTTGGCCCCGCCTGCCCCGGGGCTGTGGAAAGGTTCTTAGGCGGCAGTAAAACGGATTTTATGGCCTTAGACTCTCTCTCTCTCTCTCTCTGTCGTTCGAGGCTGGCTAAGTGAATTACATGAATTGGCTGCTTATTGGATTTTAATTGTTATGGCCGAGAGGTGTGGCCGGTTCAAGAGTCGGAAGCCAAGTGGTTACCCCTTCCAGGCCACTTCCGCACAGACTTTTTATTTTAGACTCCAGATAAGCGTGTCACACAATTAATTAGATACAATGAAAACTTCAACTAATTAGCACAGCAAACAATAATACAGTTGAGGGAAAACTCGGGTTTTGTATTTGGTTTTTGGCTGCTAAGGTCACTGAAAACGTGAAGGGAATACAAAAATGCGGCGCACAAATTTTAATGAATTCATAAAATATATATGTATAAAAAAGGAAAGCAAGACAAATATTTCAAGGTTCTGTGCACAGCGTCGGACGGGGGGAGGGTTAAGCAAGCGTTTGAAGCAATTTTAATAATTATTAAAAATTAGTTCCATGTGTTTCCTGCAGCTGTCCATGAATGGAAATCAAGTTGCAGGCCCAGGGAGAGCCCAAGAGCTGATACCTTTCCAATAATTTCCGAGACGGAGGGGTGGAATCTCCTCAATTTGGGGCCATAAATCAATCCCGGTCCCTTTCAAAATGTCTGTGTTTATTTTCGGGGGGAGCTTTCGAGAAATCTTTAAAGATATGTAGCCCGATCCGGCTGTCTCGTAAACATGTTGCAAAACACCTAAAATATTTGGTTTATTCCGCGTATATTTTCGTTATTTCGTTAAATAATAAACATCAGTTTCCCGCCCAAGCGCTAAAACTGTCAACTTACCCGCTCTTGTCATAATTAAAACGCACACACCACTGCGGCTAATTCCCCGCTGGCTCTTTTTGTTTAAACAAATTCTTGTCATGGCCGAGAAAATCCATTTGGCACTCGGCGTTGATGGCGCTGATTTGGCACTTTCTGCGGGGGATAATAAATTTGAGAAGGTTCTGCTATATATATTGTCTCGAAAGAAAAATCTGACAAATAATACTGGCTGGGGATTATTTATGAGGACTTTATTCCAATATAATTTAGTATTCTCGCTTGCGAACATAAACATTGCAACCTTTCTAAACACACTGAGGACTGTGCTGCAATTAATTTAGACAAAATCTGCATTCAAGAGATTTTATCATATCGGAAAAATAAACCAAACTCGAGGTAGCACTCGAATATCCTTGCACACTCCACCGCAATCTTAATTGCTCCCCAATTATAAATACATAGCCATAAAAAGGACATTCCGGCACGCAACGCTCTTCAGGAATTCAGGATCCGGACTGTGAGCCGAGCGAGTCCTGTAATTAGTGCAATGAGCTCCGCGTTAGATCGTTATCCTTGTGCGCAAACATATGAGCCGCAATAAAACTCAATTTGGAGCATAATATTTCTCGACTCGGCGCTCTTCGCCTGTGTGTTTAATTACGAGTATATGTGTATATTTTGAAATACTAGCACGGCATACAAAATGGGGAAATGAAAAATGTTTGCACGCACATGTCATGTCAACTGCAAACGCATAAAATTTATTCAAAACACGCAAAATCCAAAATCCAAAATCCAAAAGCCACAACACAACAACACACGTTAACCAAAACTGAGCCCAATGTTTGCCTCTGCGAGGCACCCCGAAAAAGGAATAGTTCCCGCCACGCTTTAAGCGCCGCGATACGAACAATCCCAAAAATATATATAAATATATCGCATTTGGCATCTTTTAAACTTGTTATTCGTTGAACAAATTTAAATTTCATACCAGATTCCACAGCACGTGTGAATTTCTCTCCAAATTTTAATGAGATGTGCAAAGCCATCTCTAGAAATATATTTACCCACCTGAAAGGTATTTGTAAACAATATAGAACCACAATATTAATCGCATTGGAACCTCATAGATATAGGATATAAATCCCACATGAAATCTGACGAGGCTGCCTCTAAATCGGGTGCAAATTTAACTGCAAGTTATCATTAGACGGGCAGACAGGAAGAGGGAAAAGACCCAGTCTGGGAGCTGAAAAGGGCCGAAAGGCCCCGACTCCAACGCCGACTTAAATGAAAGGTGCAATTTTTATGATTTATCGCCATTATTATTATGAGAGCCGCCGGAGCTGGAAATGGAACCACGGCAAAGGGAAACCACAGCCCGGCAAAGCCAACACACAGGTACTAAAGGCGAAAAGGTAAACTCGAGAATTTCTTAGAGTTAAATTATTAAAAAAAAGACCGAAACCAAATAGGAACTTGTGTGAGTGTGTGTGTAGTCTCCACTGTAATTTTCTAAGACTCTGGGCCAAAAGTTTTCGGCAAGAGAAACCGACAAAAACAAAGGCAAATTAACGAGCGGCGAGCACCATGGTGGAAGATGGCGACCAGCCAGGGAACATTAACATATGCAGCGGTTCACACGATATATACTTATAAATATAGGTAGTATATATGTACATCCACCCACACAGCTACTACACACTCGCCCTGACAGGTGCCAAGACATCGAACATTGACTGGCATCTGTTGGGGGGAAGAGCGAGGAGAACACCTCCAGATGGAGTCTCGATAAGCTCTTACATAAGCGATTCGCCGCGTAATACTTGCCCGGTAATTTGCTCGTGGCCTATCGCCCATCTATCGATAATTGGCGGCGCAATTTACGCAGTTATCGCCTCAATATATAGTCATCGATAAGGCATTTAAGTAGATCTCGGGCCCACCCAATGGCTGGGCAGAGAGCCTGCTGCGGCAAGCAACTTCAAAACTTCAAAATTGCTGCCAAGCGAGAAAACAACTCGACTGGTGGGTACAATGGGAGTAAATGAAGCTAAACAAAGCTTCTAAACAATCAATAAATAATATATAAAATATATAATATGAGAGAAATATAAAGAAGCTTCTAAAGTAAAGATTGGTAATCTTATAAATATTTAGCAACAAATAATGGTCCTCTTTCATTGACTTGCTACTTTATTAAGAGGCATTTGTTTGGCTTACGATTTTATTAATCCCCATATATAATATATGATATGTTCCTAATATATTTAATCAAGATTCAACCAGAGGCCCACTGTGCCCGTTCCTGTCCCTGTCATTAGACGGACGCATGACGCACAGTTTGGGCCAGAGTCAGTTGCAGACACCAGTAAACAACCGCCCAGAGAAGGGAAGTGGCAGGACCCCCGACAGAATACTGTTTTGGGGGGATTCCAGGGGGCCTCGAGGGGGATTCGATATGGTAATGCCCCAACGCGAGTGTGTGTGATTTTCTAACAGTCGCCGCTCACAAGAGCTGAGGCCATTTCGGACAGGTTGAGACACACGCGTAAAAACTGCACAAAATTGACGGGGCAAGCAAGGGAAAAAAGATGGCCAAGAGTGGGTGAGCCATGGAGAGGGACTGTGTGCTGTGGGCCACTACTAATCGCTTCAACTCCAACGGCAACGGCAAAGGCAACCCTCGGCCAAATGACCAGACAGCCAGAACTGACCAACTGCAGGAGATCATAGACGTTTGATAGGAGGTCGAAACGGGGGGAGCCTAATGCATGTGTGAGCCATGTGGAGATGGTGGCCGGATTGGAGCTGGAACTTGGCCACGTTCGGCCAATTCCCGGCAATTCTGCAGTCAAAGCGTTCGCATTTTGATTGATTTTAAATGATTATGGTTGACAGTGATTTATGTGCGCCGCATGCATATATTGGGCCAACAGGAGATGGCCATGTGTCCGACCAGAGTCGAGTCCCCCTGCCTCTGCCTCTGCCTCCAACTCTCCAACTCTGCCAGAGTGGGAACGAGTTTAACTGATTCGCACGCACGCAGGAAGGACAACAGCAGCGTCGATTCTGATTCTGATTCTGATTCGGTTCCTGATACGGCTTAGAGGACTTAGAAGAGGGGTCCCTATTCAAAGCACGTTCCCTGACCTAATCTAAGGAAGAACGCCCACAAAATTACCACAAGCTGCGAACTCCTCGGGCTCAGGCTGTGTCTATCTTTGTATATTTGTATATATGTGTGTATATGTCCGGGATTTGATTATGGGTTGGCGTCTGGTCAGTTTTTTTTTCACTTGGGTTCGATTTATTCTTTTTGTTTGTCTCTTGGCCAAAAATCGATCCCTTGCCACGATTTTAATGAATCGATTTGAACTCGAATTGGGAGCAGCGAGAGGTTCCAGGAAGTCCAACGGCCAAATTGGATTACCATGTTGGTCAGTCATGGCCAAGGGCCAAGGGTCGCGTTTTCGGGTTCGTTTGCCAATTCACAAAATGGGAGAATAAAAGAATAAGAGAGAGTTATGAGTTGCTTTTTAAATGGTTTAATTAATTTATATTGCCTCCATTTGCATGTAAATAATTTACAAATTAAAAAACTTACTGAGAACCCCTTAAACCTAAGACTAGCTCTTGATTATCTTTTCTTGGGCAGACACAAATGGGATGAAGATAAGGGGCATCGGGGCATAACTTGTGAATTGCGTCATTTCATGTCACAATTGTGTGACAATCGAAAATCAACTCAACTCGGATCAAATCGGTTGGGATGGGAGCGCGGGGGAAAAACTGTAACAACTTCATTCCGCAATGAGCGAGATAAATTTGACTTGTAGGTGCGTGGCTTACAAGAAAATGTCACAAACCGGTCGCCGTCGCGACGGCCAACTGCAAACCCGGCTAACAATGAGGCGCAAAAAGAGCGACAGCAACGCAACAGGTTAACCCGGCATCCCGTGCATGCGCAGATCCCAGACCTCGGGCTCGGACTCGGGCTCAGACTCGGACCTCAGACCTCAGACCCACTTTGGAGCGGGACCCAGAAAAACGTACTACGTATATCATAAATACGCATAACTCGTGCGCAAAAACGTCAGACACAAATGGTTAAGGAAAGTCAGCAAAAACAAAGACAGCAACAGAAACAGAAACAGAAGACAGAAACGCAGGCGAATGCCATGCTGCAGTGCACAGCCAACAGAGGCGGCCGAAAGTTGCATTAAATTCATTAGCCCAGAGTCCGACTTTGGCCAAGACGGAGCTCTGTCTCGGCCAGTTGTTCAGCCACGAATGAGTCGAAAGAAAAGGCCGGCCACAATGGGTAACCAGGGGAGCAATTGCATGGAATTTGGATCAAACAATTGAGTTATAACAAGGCAGGCACTGGGAATAAATACTGTCAGGAAGTTATAAAGAATATTCCTTAAGAGAAGACGGGTTTCTTAGGGGTTTCTTGACAATTAATTAAGAAAAGTATATATTTTATCAAACCAGGAACAATTTCTTTTATATAAGAGACTTGGTACTGTAGAAGACGCATTACATCTTAGAATTTATATGAAATACAGTGATAAATTTAATAACTTTAGTGGTACCTACATTATATCCTTCATAGTTATTTTCCAAATTGTGTTTGCACCCCATTTTCTTCGAGTGTTTCCTTCGGGGACACATTCGTGCTGAATCCGGATCACCTGATGAAGATGTCGAGATCAATGATCGAGTGCGGCGAGTTCATAAATTTGTTTTATGAAGTGCCAGAGACATTTGTAACGAATGAACGATGGACGCTGATCAGCGATTACGATTGAAGGCCCTTCGAAGGGGCTCCTTATTCCCTCTGAATGATCTCAGAGGGGAATGCCTGATTTAGTTCTCATAACTCGCTCCTTAACAAGTGATATTTTATTTTTTTAACGACGGGAAAATCATTATCCGGCAACTGTTAACTTTGTCAGCAGCAGATTTTCCATTTTCAGCAAAAATAATTTATTTTCGGAGAGAGGGAAATGAAAAGAAATTGAAAACTCAACAGGAGCAGTACATATAGATTTTCCCTTACCTTTTGGCGGCGGCGCCAATCGAAAATTGTTTGCAAACATTTTTGCCTGCATCTTTTTTTCTTTTTTTTTTGTGCTGTAGCTTTTGTTTGCCCGTTTCTGTGGAGAGTTGTTACTGGGAGGTCGGTCGGTCGGTCCTGTGCCCTGAACTCCAAGTCCTGGCTCCTGAATCCTGCGCCCAGCGGATGCTGACAACGGCAACCGGCCAGAGGCAGTTGGCAGTCGTGTCGCCTGCCGAGTGAAAATAATCGAATTACTTTCAACAGAATAATTTCTAATTGAAAAATATTGTAACTCATGTATGGCACGGGTTCCAGCTCCTGCCAAATTCCCCTCCCTCAAGGACAAAGGACCCCTCTGTCCGCCGTTCCCTTGCGAAAGTTGACCATTTTCCGCCCCAGTCTGTTGTTGTTTTTGGGCTGAAGTTTCTCGAACTGATTTTTGGGCATTGCGTTGGCTCAATGATTCATTAGGCGGAGGGGAAGATTGTTAAGGGGTTGCTCCGAAGGCCTTTTAAGGGGGTGGCCTTCCTGTTTCATTTCCCTGGGTCACGTGTAGGCGTGTGACGAATTTTTAAGTGCATTCTATTTGCGCAAATTAAGCTAGATTTTCTAAGAAGAAAAAACAGATATTTATTGAAGTTGCTGTTACAGTTTGTATAACTTAAATTAAATTGAGCATTGATATTTAATTAAGATTTCATTAGGAATTGTTAAAGCCTAACTAACTGTTTATATTTCCTTTTCTTTTTCGTTACAGGTAAGGTTTAAGAGTCTACTTTCTTCTGGTAAGACATTTCGATCTTGATATCCTCCTTGGCTATAACTTTATCAGATAACCCCCGCCCAACTCCGATTCCCATGAGAAGAATAACCCATTAGGCATTGTTCAACTTCAACTCATCTGAGTGTCTCTCAAGCGCAACCAATTAAATTTTTGGTTCTTCTTGGGCCACGACCGAAAAGCAAACCAACCCCAGCCCCATGAATAAAATTCGGAATTTGGTTAACATTTTCCAAAGGGAAAAACTTTAAGCCAGACAGACGCATTTCCATACCAGACCGCGTGCGCTTTCAACTTGAGTGCGTGGCGGTCGATTAACATTTTCCATTTTCCGGTTGCCAGCTTTGCACCTTTTGTGACTACTGCCGTGTATTTATGAATATTAATCCGGGGATGCTGGGCCCAAGGTTTGCCCTCTGACATTGTCGGCCATGTTGCCTTTCCGGCCTTCCGGTTTATCCATTTTGAGAGCAATCAATCTGAGGCCCTGCGCTGCGCCGAGAAAATCCTCCCTCTTTTGTGGCGGGCGGACAGCCGCCATTCCAGATGCCACAAAATCTCTCCAGTGGCAACGGGGGTGGGTGAGTGAGTGACAGTTCGTCAGCTCGATTTTAGACACCCTTCAGCCCTCGTCGCTGCCGCCATAATGACAGCACTCATCCGTCATTGTCCGTGTCCGTGTCCGTGTTGCCATGTTTCGGTTCCAGTTCCTGCCGTTTTCGGGGGTGCTTTTTCTCCCGAAACACACGCACTAGAAAGTGTCCAAAAATCCGGCAAAGACAAGTCAAGTCGGCCCTCCGGAAAAATGCGCTTCTCTTGTTTCGAAACAAAATTTTCCCAGTTTCCATTTCCCATTTTCCAGCTCCCATCTCGTGTCATTTTTGTTTTTTTGTTCACCCTCTGCTCTGAAACACGTTTCTAAAATTGAAATTCTATTCTATTTTTTCCCCGTTCGGGTAATCATTTCATGTACAGTTTTTGTGCGCCTAGATTGGAACATGTGCGTTGCCAACACCAGCAGGGCCGAGCAGGAACAAGGAACAGGACAGGACACTGCTGCATGTCCAGCCCCTTCTTCTCGTGTCCTTCTGCTGTTTTTCTCTATTTTTCTTCTTTTTTTTGTGTCCTGCCTGCGCTGTCTTTGGAAAATGTCGAAATTGATATTCGTAACAATGGAAACATTTCAATTTCCACTTGATGTTTTCGGACTTACACGGGGGCGTGTTCAATGCTCTTCTCTCTTTCCCTCTCTCTGAATTATTTGTTTAATTTTTCAGCGGAAATTAGTTGGAGGGGTGAATTTGTGGCTGGATCGATGACAGGTGCGGCCTGTAATTCGGTGTAATCATCTCGGTTGACTTGTGTTCGGTGTCCTTTGTGGGTGCGAGGATCAAAGGAATTGAGTGTTAATTGGTGGAAATGGAAAGAACTATTATAAAAATATAAATAATAATAATAATAATATTAAGGAAAGTACTTAAACAAGAAATATAAAATAGTGGCTGCTTAACTGCGTTTTACTATTCTTTTCCATTTAGAATTATTAGAAATTAGTGAATTATATATATTTTGTTAATTTAATTTTAATTTTAATGGCATATCTTAAACAGGGAATTATCTGTTTTATAATGTAATAAATCTTTGAGAAAGGCTTTATAATCTGTACACTTTTATTTGAATTCTGGAGGTACGGTTTAAATATTCCAGCATATTCTTTAAAAAGGATATTGTTTGTTTCAATATTCAATATTTTGCAGGTTAACATCTCATTTAAATTTTCAAATATTCCCACCAAATTCCCAATTGTAGTTGGTCAATATTTCCTATTGCCTAACGATTCTATTAGCCTTAATTAATATTCAGCGGGTAAAGGACGCAGCCGCAAATGTGACCAGCAGTAGGCTTTAACCCCCTGTTGCCCACTTTCGGTCCCTTAACCAACTCCCACCCCACACACTCACACTCGCACACACACACACAGGCACAGGCAGAGGCTGTCAGGATTGGGGCTGCCCGCTGTTCCGTTCCTGTTGCTGTTGCTGTTGCTTCTTCTTGCCAGCTCTTCCTGTTGGTCCTGCCCCGCACCCCGCACCCGCACCCGGAGCCTTAACCCTCCGCTGGTGATGATTACAATGATGGCTTCTGCCGGCTTCCTTTTTGCTTATTTGCGAGCTTTTGTTTTGCTTTCGTTGTTTGCCGTTGCCAGCGGCCTTTCGGGTTGATAATTTTTTCCTTCTTGTTTTTTGTTTTTTGATTCAGCCGCTTCTGTTGTTTTCGGTTCTGTGTTTTGTGTTTTTTGGCTTTGGCTTTTGTTTCGTCATGTGTGCATTTCATTTCATTTGATTTCCTATGGCGACTGCACAGCAAGAAGTTAAAGTAAAGTCTTTAATAAATGATGATGATTAAATAAAAGGAGTTTAAGCATTTTATGGGATTTAAAGTCTCTTTTATAAAAATTAAAATATAATGACACTCTGGCTACATTTAATTGCATTATTTCTTAAATAAATATTATATAATTGATTTAATTATTGTGTTTTAATTACTTTTTGTTTATTTTGTTTCTTTGAAAAATCATCCACTCTTGTAAAAGTTAGGTAATTTAGAACCTGAGTGTTTTTTTTTTCAGTGATAGGCAGCGACGCCGACTGAGGCAGCGGCAGCGGCAGAGGCTTGTGCGCCCATGTTTGTTCTTTTGACAGGCAGTCAACCCGTCGTCATTTCATTTGTTCAGCAGCGCGCACTCAGCCATGGCCCGCACCACCCCCTCGGGTCGACCGACCGGCCCGGCCCGCCACTCCCCTTGCCCTTACCGCGCAGCAACCGTTAGCAGAGCGGCGGCGGCGGCAGCAGCAGCAGAATAGCGGCAGCAAAACGCCGTTTCCTTTCCCTTTTCAGTTTCATTTCCCGTGCGCCCAAAAGTTGGCCCTTCTCCCTTCGCGCCCTGGGTTTTCCGCCGCACTCCCGTACTCCGCACCCCACCCTCCCCTTCGCTCCAGTCCGCCTGTCAGTCTAAAACGGAGAGCGAGCGGCAGCGACGTCCTTCTCAACCGTCGACCGTCGACCGAGGACCGACGACCCGTCGCTGGGTCCGCTGTCCGGCCATTTTGATTTATGTGCGTTTCATTTCGTCGTTCAATACTCATATGCGAGCCGGAATCTGCGATTGTGTGCGGCTGTATCTGTGTGTTTGTGAGTGTGTGTGTGCGGATCGGATATGGGAGTTTGGAATATCTTTTGCCAGTCAACTCGCTCTCGGTCTCGCCCTCCGCTAGACTGGATATGGATGCGGGATATCCACAGACAAGGGCATTGAGTTAGCACATAAAATTAGGGGTTTAATTCTGTCAAGTTATTGAAATTTGCTTAATTTATTTAAGTATAAGGTCCTCAAAAAGAAATATACAATATTACGATATAAAATAAATTTAGTAATATTCACAATTCATGAACTTGTTATAACTATAAACTTGTCGTTAAGAGGTTCTTCATATCGTTTGTTTTTTTTTTTTAAGATGCAGACACATTGCGTTGTGTTTTTCGGTTTTTGGTTTTTTTTTTCGGA
>JAEIIH010003127.1:0-20983 GCA_018904745.1 Drosophila orosa
AATAAGGAGAAGTAATTAACTTGCTTGTGTTCTGCTTAAAACATTGTGAACTTCGAAACACATTTTATTAATTTAAACAAACTTCTAATTCTAAAAACAGCTGAGACACAGCTGAAAGGAACTTATTACTTTTAGAGGATAAACTTTAGAATGCCAAATAATGGCATAACTTAGTAGGGCAGCGAAAGATAAATGTTAGTCTCGAATACGAAATAAACTTAATTAATAATCTACCTAACCCTTCATTTCCATATATTTTTAAAACTCAACGAACTTTAAGCATTTTCTCTTTCTTCTGTGCTATTTCCCCCCTCATTTCGCTTATTGAAAAACTATTATCTTAGCTTTAAATCCCATAAATTGGGTTAAATTAATTGGCCAAACAGTGGACAGATATTGACTTGGCCGACAGCTCAGTTTTACAGCTGCTTAGCTGTAAACGATGGCGGCAGACCCAAGGCTCTTGACAGAAGCCGCTTGACATGTCCATAAAGCTCTTTGGACAATATAAATGAAATTTGTAAAAATGTTTACCGAATTAGCAGTCGATTGCAATCTATGTGTTGACTAACGGTCTGATTTCGTATCGTATCGAGTGATTATGCAAATTGAAGCTTCGTTTTGCTTTGTATTTGATCAGATATATATCTATCTATATATCTTTGTATAGCCTGAGGTCAGTTTCGGTCGCTGTCGGTGTCGGTGTCGGTGCTCGACCTCAGGCCGGCGGCTGAGATCGTTGAACATATTATACTTGTTATTAATTTCGAATCTTTCCATTTATAAGAACTACTACTGCGTGTCAATAATTAATTGTGTGACTCGGCAGCTTTTTAAGAGCTGATCGAATGAAACAGAATGGTTTTACGATCGCTTTAAGATATTTATAGCTTCTTTGGCTATTTTTGGGAGCTGCTCCCTTTGTGCCGCAATTATCTGTGCTTATTATGTGCCAGCCATAAATCTGGCAAGGCTTAAGGAAGTTGTAAAGTATCTTTATTTATTTCTTTTTGCAGTCTCAGTCGGCATTTTCCATTGCGATTTTCATTCACATTTTTTCGAGCTGCTAATGAGTTTGCTCTTGATAAAGAACCTAGAACCGATATATGTACATATATATATGGTATGCAGTGTGTGGTTCTCCTTGACTGTGCTCGAGTGTGTGGTTTTCGTGTGGTGAGAGCCCTTGCACTTGGTGGTTCCTCAATGTCGCGAATTGTTCGCCGGCGAAGGCCTCTTTAATTGGCCTTTTGTAATGTTGCATATGTGTAAGATATGTATTTAATTGCTGTATTTGGTGGGTTATGCAAGCAATGGCAAATCAATCAAGTGTTCATTCAATCGATCCGGCGATCAAACCGCAAATGTCCAAAGAATCTTTTTGCAATTATCTCCCGCCATCTGTAGCTTCAGCTGACGGATCTCTGGTCGAGTGCACACGGTTCAGGCCATTGATATGGATCAGAGAGGAAGGCAAGAAATGTTTTCAAGGGGCTTTTTTGCTATTAAAAATTTAGCTAATGGTAAAATTTGAATTGTTATTTATCTGGTTATTTTTAAGCTTGGCCAAAATGAGCAAAAAAAGCTCTGAACTTGAACTTTTAAATTAAATTAAATGGCTTTAAATTTGATCTTTTTGTTTAACAAAAATTTCTAAACTTGTTATTCATATTTATTTTCATTTTCTGATTTAGCTACAAAGTTTTTAAATGTTTAAAACTAAATTATTTTGTAATAAATAACATTTAACTATTTAAATTTCGCATTGATTTGTTAAAGCTTTAATTATTAAATTTATGAGAGGTGCTATTTAACCCCTGAAACCCCCAACGGATCCGCCACATTTATTGACAGCTGAGCGTCAGCAGAAAAAAAAAGCCGCGAAATCGCACGCCCGCATTGAAAATAATTTTAAAAATAATCTCAGGAAGTTTGTATGCTCTTTACAGGACTTAAAAACAAAAACTTTATATATATAAGCATAAGAAAATAATGTTTTACTATAGTAAATACAATTATTAAACATATAATTTGCACACAAAAAATTAAAAATATTTTAAAGAATTTTTTACAACCAAAAAATGTGTTTTTTTCAGCTAAAGTCAAAAGTTATAGCCCTGTATACATATGTATATCAAATGATTAATGTCCAACTCAGCGTACTAATTAACCCGCACAAAAACTAAAAAAATAAAGAGGTCCAAGCCGACGAGGATGGGTCAGAATGGATAAAGACTGTCGGATGTTGGATGTCTCGGATGCGATCGAGAGGCGATAAGTGAAGTGAAACGGAAAGTCGGCGGCTGGTCAAGGTGAGCTGCCTGCCTGTCAGCTGGATCCGGCCGCGCTTTGGCTCACCCTTTTTTCCCACCGAAGATCACCTGGTGGGTGGGCTCATTCCGAATCCCAGTCAGGCAGCGAATGAGTGGCGGTGGGTGTTGGGACTGCTGGACGCGCGACAATCAGGAAATTAAAAAAAAAAAGAAAAAAAAAAACTATTTAATGATCTCGAGACGTACGGCGGCGGGTCTTGCATGCTTGATTAACTGATTTAAATACGGAACGCATTGCCAGCCAAAGTTTGTTGCCTGAGTCTTTCGTTTTTAGGGCTGCGCGAATTCTGACGCAGCAGCGACGCCGGCAGAGCGTCTAGCTGGGCGCTTGGAGAGTTATGATCGTTCAGTCCGCCGCCGCAGCTCGTTGAGAACAGAGCGTTCAGTTTTCTGTCAGCTCGTTATCGATCAGCCCAATCGAGTGATAAAACTTTGATACAGCCCGTCGCGCCAAACTACAAATGCGGAAACTGATTTGAATGTTGATTTTTCGCGTACGAAAGTGAATTGGCAGAACACGCCGCCGCCCAAAAAAACTGGGGTTCAGTGAACGCCTCAGAACTTGAGCCAATATTTGAACTGTTTTATAGTCTTATATAGTATATATACAGTATATATATATAGTTAGCACCTTTTGCCATGGTACTGCCGGCCGCCTCTACATTATGCAATGTATTTACATTTCTGCTCGGTAAGTTGAACTGCCTCCCTCCCGCGTTTGTGGCATCTATTAGCATTGATTCTGCCTCAATGTCAGCTGCCGGCTGGAAAATCGTGCCTCGGTGCCTTCTGGGGTGTCTGTGCACATAAGTTCAAGGCGGAGTGGCTTGTAAATTGGCGGGGAGGAGCGGTGGCCAAACAACTTGATGTCTTTGTTGATACGAGCACTCAAAAGACTCAATTGTTGACCATCGGCGATATTGGACATGGGGGTAGGTCAGTTCGAATGGCCACTGAGCCGTGAAGGAAGCCAGCAAGGCGGGGGAAAGGCAACAAAAGCCAATCATCACAAAAGATATTGAGCAAACAGGCAAAGCCATCAATGTATCAAGTGTCACATGTAAAACGCTCAGTTTTTTCACGCTTCTTGTTGATTTCTTTTTTAGGAATTTGCAACTAAACACTTGACACATTTTAAATTGCCCAGTAATGATCACAAATTAAACTTATCGGCCTTAAAAATGTCCATTAAAAATCAAGTTTCTTAAGAAAATGATTAAGAAAACCAAGTACCGCATAAAGTCCTTTCTATCTTTCCGGTTCTTCCTCTAGTTACGCCACATAAAGTCACAGAACTACCCCATCTAGATCATTAAGTCCATTCTTAATAGCGTAAATCAGCACATCCTCAATGTCAGTCGGGGGAACTATATAGAACTAGAAATATAAAGCCGGCACCCGTAAAGTTCTGAGAGTGCAACCATAACGATCAGCGTGCCTTAAAGCCGCTAATTAAGTGCCATATTTAAATAAAAGCCAAGAGTGCGATAATTAAAAATAAGAAATAGAAATTAAATGCACGGCATGACGTCGCGAAACAACGTGGAAACAAAAACCGAAAGCCAAGCAAACCAAAACAAAGAGAATAAAAAATAATATTAAAATGGCAATACGCAGCAGTAACTACGAAACATTCCTCATAAATAAGCGCGACAAAAGTCTTCCGCTAAAACAGAGCAACAAAAAAAAAGCACTGACATTTACATAAATAAAACATATATAATCTACATACATAAAATTTAGAGTATGGCTAAAAAAGGCAAAGCATTTATGGCGGAACACGAAGTTGAGATACGCTAACTATATAATTAAGAATTTAATGAACTGAAAATATATATTAAAAGCTGATTAATGGTTTTCAGAATGGGAAAGCTTAACTTGGGATAATTATTATGAATAAAATTAAACACTTTTGTAAGAAGACCATTTGAAAGTTGTTATAGTTCTCCTAAATATAACACTGCATAACATCAAACGGAAGGTGATAAGTGGCCAGAATTGCAAATGAAGCTGGCATTGGCTGGGGCCATCACATTGTTACTTGGCATCCGATCAACTGTCTTATTCGCAAAACGCCCGCTAAAAATGTGTAGCAAAACAAAAACGGCGATAAGCAAAAGGCTATAGAGTCAAAGATTGCTTCATTGAAAGCCTCGCAGTGGTTGACCCACTGACATCTCGAACAAAAAAAGTCACCCACCAGAGTGCGCACTCTTGGTCGTGTGAATATCGAAAACCACAGATGGAAATGTAAACTTGTTTTTATTTCGTCGCGTAACACGCGGCGTATGCGTCACGTGCTGTCTTGTACAATATCCACCACATTGCCCCAGCCACTTCCACTTCATTTCAGTTAACGCCACTCAAGTTCACGGCCAAGTCGGTCTTCGTTAGGCCAGTTTCGTTACGTTTTTGTTTGTGTTTTCTTTGGCCACTGTTTTTGTTGCTATTTTCATTTTCATTTTCATTTGGGTTTGGCTTCTGCTTGCTACTGCTTGTTATTGTTATAGTTTTTTTTTGTTTTGGTTATGGCTGCTACCTGGCATTTCGCGCGTTGCCAGCTAATGAAACTAATGAATCAATTAGTTTTGTATTTCGAAGCTCTGTAGAAACCTGCTTGTATTTGGCACTTGACAAATTCCATTTCCGCCTAAAGTTTGAGCGCAATTTGTAAGAGTTTACAAAGAACTTACGGTTTGTAAGGGACAAATGGAAACAAATGGGGTTTTAGGTGACAAATTATTTGGTTAAAAACAGTTTTTGGGGAATTTTTAAATGAAGAAGAAAGCCTGCTAATAATATTCTTGAAATTAACTATTAAACAAAGAGAAATTTGGTCTTTAAAAGGTTTCAATTTGTTGTATACATCCTTTAAGGCTTATTTTCAAGGAATTTTCTAATTTTGCGATAATTTAAGATATAATAATAATAATTTTATAAATTATAAAGCAATATTTTTAAATCTTCTTTACAGCTGGTTCCCCCATTTTCTACAGCGCCGCTCCACGCGGCTCCTGCGCCAGCTGCTGTGAGATTAAGGAACGCGAGGACATCAAGTTCATGCTGTACACCAGGTAGGCAACCGGAAAACAGCTCATGCATATTGAGAGGGCTTTCAGAGGCGTCTTCCCGTTTCCCTGTCTCAAATCCTCCATTGCAGGCGGAACCGCAATGCCGCCCAACTGCTACACCTGAGCGACGATGCCCGGCTGGCGCAGAGCAATTTCAATTTCAATTACCCGCTGGCCATCTACCTGCACGGCTTCTCGGAGTCGGCCACCGGCGAGCGTCAGAGCAGTCAAGAGCTGAAGGACGGTAAGGACGGAGGAAGTGTATAGCCTCGCCAAATATGTCCATACACACAGAAAAAACAATTGAGTACAAATAAGACAAATTTTAGGTTAATTGCAGATTACAGATATCAACTTAATTAAAGTTTAAATAAATGTTTTATCTTTTTTGATTAAAAATGAATTTATTAAAAATTTATCTCATTTATTATCACTATATTTTTCTTCTCTGTTGTATATCCCCTTGGCATTTCAGCCTTCCTGCGAAGGGGCAACTACAACGTGGTCCTCATCGACTGGAGCGCGATGACAGCGGTGCCCTGGTACTCGAATGCCGTGGAGAACCTGCCGGTGACGGCCCGCTATATAGCCAGGTTCCTGCGATATCTGGTGGACAAGGGTTATTCTGCCAAGCACATCCACTTGATTGGCTTCAGTCTAGGGGCAGAGGTGGCCGGTTTCGCTGGCAAACAGCTGCAGGAGTGGGGCATTAAGCTGACCAGGATAACGGCTCTGGATCCAGCCCTACCCCTCTTTGAGGGCAACAGCTCCAATCGTCGCCTGAGTCCCAGCGATGCTCGCTTCGTGGATGTCATCCATACGGATGGCGGCATTCTGGGCAACCCCGCACCCATGGGCCATGCAGATTTCTATCCAAATGGAGGACGACCCCTGCAGCCGGGCTGTGCCAAGCAGGAAATAGCCAATAATCGCTGGCTGGGCATAATTAGTGAGTTCGTAAAATAAAGAACTGGAGAGCCCAGGATAACTAACCACTTGCCTCCCTGTTATCCTTGCAGTTGGCTGCAGTCACCAGCGTGCCTGGGAGTACTTTGTGGAGAGCATTGCACAGCCTCGAGGATTTCCCGCTCAACGTTGTGAGACCTCGGAAGCGATAGGCGCCTGTCGGGAGCCAGGAAACGGGCAAACCTTCATGGGCATGGGCGCGGATCCCAGGTGAGCAGGCATAAGCCAATTTCTGTCAGACAAGCTGATGGCCCCATCCAATTGCAGGATACGTGGCAAATTCTTTCTGGATACGAACGATGCCAGGCCCTTCGGGAGGAATAGCCGGGCGAGGTCGATTGTCTCGCTGGCTCCTCAGCTGCCAATTGCCTACAAATTGCCCCCAAATGCCACCAGACAGACATCTGTCAATCGTTGGGCTCCCGTCTCCGCTTCTGGCGAGGAGCAGCAGCCGCAGCAGCACTACCACCAGCAGCA
Source organism: Drosophila orosa (assembly GCA_018904745.1). Classification (NCBI taxonomy): domain Eukaryota; kingdom Metazoa; phylum Arthropoda; class Insecta; order Diptera; family Drosophilidae; genus Drosophila; species Drosophila orosa. The sequence continues at coordinate 6,848 of JAEIIH010003127.1, forward strand.
GGACGATAACAACGCGCTGAGCAACAACATTGACGGCTTCTCCTCACTGACGTGACGGAATTCGCTGTCGGCTTTCGAAGGGGGTTTCGGTCTCCCCTGAGTGTCCTCCGACATCGGTTGAGATTTATGTGAGCGGCGTGATTATAGTAAGTCGTGGTCCCCAGCTCCTCTCGCCACCGCATCAGCTCCATGTTGCAGTTGTGGCAACAGTTTTTGTGATCTTTTCCTTAAGTATTCCTAGCACGTAATCAGGGCATTTGTAAGCCGTTTAAATAAATATCCTTAAGTAAAAATAGTTGAAAAGGGACGGGATTTTGTAGATGTAAGGGTTTGGTTTTTGTTTAAGGAGCTAGAAATGCGTGGTAAGTTTAGGTTATAGCTATTAACTTTTAAAATTTAATATATAACAACTGAAAATGTTGGAAAACTCATCTGTAGAATGCAAGCTTCCTCTTAAATTTGTAACCCACCGAAATTGATCCAAGTAAAAGCCCCCGCCATATGTTTCCCCCACTCTAAGAAACATCATTGTAAATTCAGGTAGCAACGCGACAATCAGCAGGACCTTCGTCATACCCGAAAAAAAAAATGTAAGGGAAAAAGGGCAGCGCCGGAGGAGGCTCAATTTGCACACTTTTAGCCGTGACTCATCATCAGGACAATCGCTCTAAAAGGCAAGTAATTTAATTTAGTTGGCCCACGCCCCCTCCTGTGCGAACCCAAAAAAAAAAATATATATATATAAAGAAACCCAGGGGGACATGCAAAGTGGATACGCCTATGACGCAACGGGAAACCTTAGAATAACGCCCGAAAAAATGTGTATTATATGGATATTAAGTATACGCACCAAGGCCAAAGCGAAACAAAATTTTGCCCCAAAGTTGAGCTATGGCCCAAGCAATTAAAAAGTAATAAACGAATAATGCTCGGCAAAGGAGGAGGCTCCTTTCGCCACAACGAGTGCAAATTGTTTATTAACTTCGATGGGTCGGGGCGCCTCTTTAAAATGCAGCTGCCGCCGCCTGTAATTATGCAAGGAGCTCAGCAAAAAAAAAGGAAAAGACTATTAAAAAAAGAAACAACACGGAACAGAAGCCATACAGGACGTGGGCCATAATGTGCAATGAACGTCGGAGCTCATTTCACAAGCCATCGCCTAACGAGCCGGCGGAAGTCGCGGCAAGTTCGGGGAAGTTCGGGCAGTTGGTGTGGCCAGCCGGAAGGGAAAATGAAAATGCGGTGGCTCCTCCTCTTGCTGGAAGGGCGAGAGAATGAGCTCTCTCTTCATATGCGACCTGCATTATTAATGAGCCAGACTTTCGGCCAACTGAATGCAGATGCAATTTCCTCATCGTCCGCCTCGTTTCGTATTCAGCATTTCCACTTCGAACCGCTCAATGATTTGTGAGTTTTAGTTTTCGGCGCGGGGAGGCCGAGGCCTCAGGTTTGGTCCCCAGTCGAGTGGCTTTTTGGGTCAACTGCAGGATGGCCAGAATGCCTTGTCGAATTTATATTTAATGGCCACCGGGCCTTGATGAGCGGCCACAACTAAATGGTTTCGCCAAATCGATAAAGAGTTGCACAATCCCCAGTTCGAACCCCACGAAGGTCCATGTTAGGATTGGTGTTTAAGGTTTGAGTAATTGGTTGTTAAACTTAATCTTTTTTTATGACTCTCTTATAGCCATCAAATTGGCATTTTCTACGGCCAACGAGTATATTTATAGTGGAGATTAGAGGGGTTCTATATTTTATTAAGGGCTATAAAAATGCTTTTCTTTAAAGATTTTGTATTTTATAAATGCCTTCAATACTTAAAAATGATTTTACATATTTTTCTTGCTGTCACTAAAGGTTTTTCTAGTATTTTTCTAATGTAATTTGCTTTATTTTAGCATTTTTAAGTGGTTTTAATTCTTTTAAAGATTTTTGCTTGTTTCAGACACATCAAATCAGGCTATTATTACCCTACAAATTCCATATAAATACCAATCAATTTGCCTATTGAGCAATCAACTAGAATTCACTGTGATTGCGCACTCATTTATTTCGCTTCGTAATTCACAGGTATTTTTGGTCCGCCTCAGCTCAACGGACTGTCAATTACGGACATTTTCGCGGCGGGGGCGGCCAGGTAAATAAAAGTAGGCCAATAATAATGAAAACACTCCTTAACCCCGGGCTTAACCCCAGAGTTCGCCGTCTCTCCCTCGGTATATGGCATGCCATGATGCCATGGAAAACAGGGCGACAACTGTGCGAGACACGTGCGAAGGACTCGCTGCTGACTCACAGGAATGTTGTGGCTAATGAGGTAAACCTGAGGCACAGGGAGAGACCGAAGAAAAAGGAATTCCAGGAGCTGTCAATGAGCGATTGCTGATTGATCGAGGTTGGAATTGATTATTAATACCGTGACTGGTCTCTATTCTTGTTGACTCTAACCTAAACACATGTGTGCGCTGAATAGGGAAGCAAAAGGCGGAGTGGTGGCGATAAGGTGGCTCTATTTTTTCGGTTAACTGAGAAAGGTTGGGTCAGGATAAGGGGTCGCCACTTCAATCTAACATTGATCTAAAGCAGCTATAAACACGCCATTTAGAAGGGAGACAAATGCAAGACAAAGTCAATGAGGCAACGAAAGCTAAAGCGTATTTTGGGGTTCTTAAATTTTGATGACAACTTAAGAGACTTAAAACATAGTCACATTGAATAGTTATGCTTGAATGTTTTATTATTGAATAAAATGCCATTTGATATTCTACATGTTTAGCAACTTAGCAGGGTTTCCCTTAAATTTTTGTGCTCCTTGCATGAAATGTAAGCCTAAACTTACAATTTTCAGCTTTTTAATTATGCTGCATGTATATTTTACTATAAAAATCTACAAATCATATTACATTTTGTAACTTAATCCGTTGACCCACTTTTTTCCTAACCACCTGAGGCACTTTGACACCTGAAAGTAGGTAACCTTAAGCCATACAATCCTAGCATGTACTGCAATCAGTCAGGAAGTCAGTCACTCAGTCAATCCTTCAGTTTTCGGCACCTGCTGCAGGTTTTAAAGGAAAGGAAAAATTAATTAAATCGATATGGGGCTTTGTACTCCATTCCGCTCAGTGCTTTCCCCTCCTTTGGCTCTGTGGCAAAGTGCTGGCATATGACTTTCCTGATGCCGATGTTGCTGTTGTTCTTTATTATCGCCCCGCTGCACTTTCCTTTTCATGCCCCGATAATTGCAATGTGGAGGCAGTGCTGCAAGGAGCAGAGCTCCAACAATTCCATTAAGGGAAAGCCCCCTCAATCCAACCCCCCTTTAGCATTTTCCCGGCGCCTTTGCTTGTTTATTTGAAGCATGCTCGCAGGGGCAACATTGTCACGAAGAGAAATTGCATTTATATCAGGCAGCGTTTACGTGTCAGTGACTTGCAGAGTATGCGTTTTTTTTTTTAAATGCTCATTTATAGGGTATGACAAGTTGTATATGAAGTTTATAAGAAGCCAAGTATTATTTCTTGATAATTAAATTAAAAACTATATTTGTACTCAGTTTTCTAATGATTTAAATAACATATTCTTCACTAGATCGATTTTTCAAGCCAAATCCCTTATTTTCAGTTGGCTTAACAACGCTGAAAGGGTATTTCCAGCTTCGTCCTTCCTCTCTACTATTTCTTCTTGTATCCAAGTGGTTTTTCTCTGTATTTTTTTTATGCATTTCGGTGAGTGCCCCCCTGCTGCTGCTAAGTGAATTTATTGCATTTAATATGCTCTTCATGTCATTCCTCAATGGTGAAGCATACATCAAGTGTTTTTATGGCGGCCACCGATGGAGATGTCACTTGGTAGACGAGGGAAATTAAATCTTTAAGATGGTCTAGTTCCCGCTGATGTCTGCTAATTGCCGGCCACATTAAAAACCAATTATAAACCATAAAAGTCAAATCAAACAATATGTGAGTGTGCGGAGGCGAAATGGCTTGTCGACACAGCCATAGTAATTGGGGACAGCCACCGATGGACAAGAAGGGGATCGGGTGTAAGGATATGAGTGTGTGTGGGGCCTCCAGGAGGAGCTGGCCTGCCATCAATTGTCAGGCGCTGGGCTAATTGCAAAACTCTGGCCGACACACACAACAGGCACCAGGCCTCTCTACACCCACGAGTGCAGCTGCTATGGCACAACCACTAAAACAACAACAAGGATGTGATAGCAACAAAAAACAACAAGGAGCACACAGGACTCACTTTGTGTTGAGTGCACTACGAAAAATGTCTATAATAATTATGGTTTTATTTATACTTGAATAAATAACAATTTAAATAAGTAAGAAAGTAAGTAAATTCCTTAAAAAATTGATAAAAATGTAATAAAGATGATTAGTAAATCAAATTCATGTTAATAAATGATTTGAGCTATTATAAACAATGAGAATATATGTTAAATATTAAATGTTATAATTATTATTGAATTAAACAATTTAATACGCTTTTCTTTTCAATAAAAAAAGGCTTTCTAGGAAATGAAAGTTACTGCATTGAACGAGTTTATATTAATGCCTGAAATGTTAAACAAACTAAAAGAAACTATAAAAAGCACTACCTAAAACTGAGAAAATATATATAGAATAGATCGATTATAATCATAATTATAGTTTCTTTTAACAAAATGCTTCATTTTATTTAATTTCATTGAAGCTTCGACACTTTCAAGTCTCGTTTTTCTTATAATTTTTTCTAGCAAACCATCCCTAAGTCTTGCTTTCTCTTTGGGTGTTTAAAAATTGGTCCTAAAACTACTTGTTTTTCTCTCTGCATCATAGTTTGTTTGCCCAGCCATACAAAATTATGACAAAAGTGTCAAATTTGCCAACTAGACACATGTGGGCAGGATGTGCTTTGCCGAGGACGAGGTGCAATATGGGTGCTGTATGGCTGGCGGTTGGCTGCTGAGAGTGTAATTAGGGCTCTTAACACGAGAGTGCAAAGTGAAACCGAAGCGATGCCATTTTCAGATGGAAACCCATTGAAATCAAAATGACAGGAGGTGCGGGGGGAGAACTGTGTGTGTGTGATGTGCATTTGGGCAGGTGAAAATGTGGAAACTGCAGCACGCGGCGGGCCCTTTGAAAGTTTCACTTGAAATATTTTCTATTTCCAGGCTTTCAGGGCAGCTCATGTGTGGAACAAGTTGTTATTCACTCTCTAGTATTTTTTACTTTTTTTTGTGAATGTTCAGTGGCCATGAAGAAAAAGGGTGGGGGAATTAAACCCACCTCTGGAGCATAAGGACTTCCCTATGAAGTGTTGAGCCGTAAGGGAGCACATAGCGCCGAGAGCCCTTTGAGTGGCCAGTATTTAGTTTCAGTTTAGAGGGGGCGCCATCTAAAAATCATTTTCAAATTGAATTTATTATTTTTTCAATTTATTTCGCTTGCCTTTTGGCACAAACAATAAATTTTAATTGAAATCTGTCCTTGGACTGAAACCAAAACGCATTGCTGCCGGCGGGAGTAGCTCTGTGTGTGTGCCTGCGTGGGGGAGTTTATTGTTCAGAGTGTGTTGGTGCATCGGGCTCAGTTCCAATTCCGCATCCCTTTGTTGCAACCCTCAGTTGTTGCACTACCCTCCATGGCTGTTCTACACTCGTATATTGCATTTTTTTTTCTTCACTTTGTTCACTTGGCTGTTCGCTGTCCCTGCCATTTTTTATTATCTTGCCGGAATTTTTTATTTATTCTCTCTGGCACATTGCTGCCGCTCGGCAGGGGATAAAACTTTTTTTTTCCGGCCTTATCTCCACTGGTGCGTAATGAAATGTGACAATGGTTAAAAGCAAAAGAGTTTGGCAAATATCTGAAACTGAGCTTGTGTGAATTGCAACCGATGGCGCGGCCTTAACCCATTTTGTGGCTTTAATTCGATTAGATATTGATATCTATGGGAAATTGGTTTCACATTGATTTAATAATATTAAAATAAATATTTAATGCATTTAAGACAGGTGAGAAGTGGTCTTTGACTTTATTTAATTGGTTTTAGGCATTTACTAAAGCCAATTAAGGATGTAGTTATTAATATTCATCATTTGATTTTAATAATCAAGTTTAGTTTTTGTAATTTGATACAACTTAACTCTAGTTATTTTATTTATAACTCAACGCTTTCATAGACTTCTTACAAATTAAAATATTTATTAAAAATAATTTTAAATCCTAGTTCTACATTTCTTCCTCTGCACATAATTATGGTTTTTAAGTTGTGCGACTTGCAAGAGCCTTCGCCAGTAATTGCATATCGTATCGTATCGTGTTCCACATCCACTGGCCACTCTAAATGCTCCAATCAATGCAATTAAAGTAAACGTCTGCCGACTACATTGAAAACTTACCGCCAACCCCCCCTTATAAATATACCATATACCCTGATTCCAACTTGCTTTCATATATATATATATATACTACAAGCTATAATGGTGCAGACATCGCGTGACCTGCGCTAATGCATTGCCGCGCCCCAAAGGGTTTCGAGTGTGAGTGGAAAACAGGGACTTTTCACAATCCTTTTTCGGTGCAGCACGTGATGTCCCAAGGAAATCTGGCTTAAAACAAAGAGAAAAGCCAAAACAACAACAACAACAACAACAGCAGTGAACTCAATGCGTAAACACTAAAGTTTAATGCACTCTAATTGCAAGGGAAGGGTGTCGTGGAGGGAAAAGGAAAAGCGGAAGTTCGCAGACGACAAAGGCAACACACGCTGACATTTTCGCATAAAAAACTTTGAATATTTACACAAAGAGAATATTTTAGGGGATTAAGAAGGTGAGAAATAGTCTGAAATTAAACAAAGGAGATGTGTACAATTTATGCTAAACATTTGCTGAATGAGGTATACATTTTGATGAAAAAATACCATTATAGAAGCCAGCCTTAATGTAATATCTTGTCTTTTTGATCATTGGTTTGCTTTTTATACATTTTTACTTAAAAAAACCTACAAAAAGCACTCACAAACTGAATTTAAATTTCTACCAATAACCCAAAAATTGTAATCATATATTTACCGATTATTTATTTCTCTCAAGGATTTTCTTCTTTAAATAAACTATTTTTAGCTTGAAAGGAGAACACAGAATACCAATTAATTGTCTAACATTTAACTTGTACATATTTCCTCAGTGTAATAGAAGAAGGACAAAAGACGACGACTACGTCGTTCACTATTATCCTTCAGAAAGTTGCGTGTCTGCCGCGACACAAAAGTTCAATTACTTCTCGGAACAAGGGGTCCCCGAGACCAAGAGAGGTGAATAAACAGTCAGCGGATATCCGGCTCCTGCATTGCGTGCCAAAATCCCTAGCTTTCTAATGACCATTTTACCCGCTAAATGGCAATGGCACTCACAGCTGCCATCTGAATTGACTAATGCCTGATCTTAATGATTTATTCCCAGTGTCCCAGTATAAATTGGTGGCAGAGGTAACCTGCCTTTTGATTGTCCACCAAGGCAAGGTAAACCGATCCGAACGACACCCAAGGCGCGCTGTGTCGAGTGGACACTCAAAATGGAATTACTATCAAATGCTTTTTGTGCCTGATTTATGGTCAAGCGATTTTCGGTTCGGTTACGATGAGCACACGGGTTTGAGGCAAAGTGCAATGGCAAATATTTGCACTGCAGAACGACCACAAAGGGTAGATTACATAGTAAACTAAGGGATACTCTTAAATTTTATAGGGAAATTGGTAAATCAATGGTTTGAATTACTAAGAAATGTAGTTGTTTTTGTTTAAGGAAATATTTCCGTTATTAAAACTTAAAGAATTAATTTAATAGTAATTTTCAAGGCTTTCAAATATATAAATATATGTAGTATGTCCTCTTCCGCATCCCACAATATATTACTCTTTATTTAACCCTGACTAGCACACCCTTTCACACGTTTTGCAGCCAAAGCCAAGGCAACCTAGGCGGAAACTAAGCCCGAAACCAAGCCCAAAACCAGTCTAGGCCAAAGCAACTGTTTTGGCATTTGGATGACTAAGCTGGATTCTTTTTTTTGTTCGGACTTTCGGTGTGCACGTTGCAAGTGCCAAGTCAAATTGTGTGGTCATTTATTGCTAAAGACTCACGGGGCGGAGGAACGAGACACAGAGACAGAGAGGTCAAAAGGCAGAGATAGAGGAAAAATATACAAGGAAAATAGAGAGGCAAAGGACATGCGACTGCAGCAATTGCAGCAGCTAATAATCATGTTTCAGTTTTCCTACATTTCAATTTAGGTTCAAACGAAAGAGTGAGAAAAAAAAAAGGAAAGCCCCACAAAGGACTGGGTCTGACCTTTCCAACGGACTGAGGCTTCATTAATTTGCACCTATTTCCAATGCCGCGCCAGGTGACAACTTCCGCCTGCTGTCCTTTCCGCAAAGTAAATTATAAATTTTATTTCCATTGCCTGACCAGAAAACAAAAAAATGTCCAGTTTAGAGGTCCTTCTTGGGGGATTTTTACTTTCTGTGTTTTTTTCGCCTGATGTAGGATAGTCACGCGACTTGGCTTTAGTGGGAGTTCAGTTTTGACAGCATTTTCCTTTTAGCCGCCAAAAAGGATTGTCTTCCCTAGCCCAGTCCCCATTTTTCAACCCGTTCTCGCCGCCATTTCCCACCTGCGTCCTCAGCTAATCAACTTGTTATATATTATGCGTATTTGCATTAATAACATATCGCGAAAGGTGGTCTCCTCCTCCTGGGTTCTCTTTCTCTTTAGGCCCGCTTTTCAGCTTTTCCGGTCCTCGCAGCACGAAGTAAATGACAATTTTGTCGCTGCATACTTCGGGGGATTACGAAACGACACCAAATGTGTGTGTGCTGTGGGTCTTGAGGGTGTTCAAGGGTTCGTTCCTCTTCTCGGCGGGATTACATGGAGCTTAGCCTGGCTCAGCCGGAACACTGGTGCGGCATGTGTCAGGTTCCTGGGAAGGAGCATGTTTATGGCCAGGATCTGTGGCTTACTAACCATAACCCATCGAAATTCGATCGAGATTGGGTGACATGGAAAGAAATACTACTTTTTATGGGATTTTGAGACCATGTGAAGGTCAATATGCAAGGGTAATGCAGTCTAAAATTATATTTTTTACGAAATATGTGTTGCAAATCATAGGTTAAGGTCGCATAATAATAATACAAATAATAAATGTTGCAAATCATACTTGGATATAATTTTAAAAGTTGTTACCTCCCATTTATATATTTAAATTTATTTTCTTCAACATTTTAAAGCATAATATGTATTTAATTTTCAACTTTTGGCTTTTAATTAATTCCTATTTTATTTCTTCTCTAAACCTCCCTTCTGACTCACAATTACAGCCCTAATTTGGGATTCAACTAGCCAAGAGTGGCCACAAAATGCCATCAAAGGGGGCCATTTAATTGTGCTGGCATTTTTAGAGGGGCAGTCTTTTTGGGCTTTTGTGAATTTTAATGTTGGATAAAAGCATTTGCCGTGTGTTTGGCCATTTTGGCTAATGTATCGCGGTATTGGTGTGCGTGTGCCCATCTGTGTTGGCTGCTTTTCAAGGTCGACGTACAGAAATTACAGTCACGCGTCAGATTTTATGCAAAGCAGTTGAGCTCAGCTCAGCTCAGGACTGCCAGCATTTTTCCATTTTTTTTTTTTTCTGTTGTCCTGTGTTTGTGCACTTTGCAATTGTTGTTGTTGGAACTCTTATATAAGTGCCAAGTGGATGTGTGTGTGTGAGTGTGTGTGTGCTTGGCAAGTGGGCGTGGCTGTCTATGGCTTTGAAAGTCATAAATTTCAAACAAGTCTCGTAAAATCTCAAGTGAACTTAGCACTTTGCAGTCGGGCCGTCGCGTTGCACATTTTGGTCCTGTGGCGAATGCAAATGAGCGCTGTCCTTATAACTGAGTCTTTTTACCCCTAAATGCTGTTTATATGCTGTTCGGTGTAAGTAGAGATGCTTAAATGGACTTCAAGAGTATTTAAACAGAGCTTTAAATTTAAGTTTTGCTGATTTATTTGAGCAGTTAAAGCTCACACAAAGATACTCCTTTATTTACTTTTAGTTGACTTGCAAATCAAAAAAACTTTAGCTTACTTTAAGTTCATTAGATGGTATGACATTGCGGCGTACTTAATAGATAAAAGGATCCCTATCAAACGCAGAGTTATGGCTTGTTTTGTGGCCAAGATCAAAGTGTGTATCACATAAAAAATGACAGAATATTAAGGCAAATGGCCAAAGAAATCTCGATTCGAAAACTTTTCCTTCTTTGCTATTTGCTTCCTCGTACAATTTTTTTATTGACCCTTAAAATGCAAATAAGTTTAGACCCATCTCTGTGCACACACATATATACTTATACATATGTATATGTATGTGGAGGGCCACACACATGTGTGCGCAGTTATAGTGTTTTTTATTGCCTACTTTTGCGGGCCATGACAAACTGAGCTAAGCCGAGCCTCACCTTGTTTGATGTGCTTCACATTTTTTTTTTTTGTTTGAGCGTGAGTGTATGTGTGTCTTTTATTTTTATAACTATTTGCCAGCTGTAAATGTGAGAGGCCAGAGCCAAAACAAACAGCGAAGCAGGAAGAGCGGCACTTTAAAAAGGACACGAGACCAGTGGCGGGCTACTTAGCAGCTTGAATGGGGAATTTTTTTGGGTTTTGCGGCTCGAAGCATCTGCTTGAAGCCGCCCCCCTTAGTCGCCGCCCTACGCAGCTAATGATGCCCGACATTCGACCGACTTTCACCCGCCTTTTAGCCGACTTCCAGCCGCCTCTCACCCGCCTTTCAGCCTCCTTTCTCTTGGCTTTTCATAAACGTTAGCCGCTGTTTTCTCGTTTCGCTTCTTTTATTGCGTTACGTTTTATGGGTCGAAGACGGCGAAAGAACGAAACCGGTACATAAACAAAAATGTAGGAAAAAGAAGAGGGAATCGAAGATGAGAGTATCCTGTAGATAAATTATTTGAAAAACGGTCTTATTTAACCTAAAGTTCGATTTAGTATTTGTAAATTAAATATCATATTCAGTCTTATTTACATGAAAATACCTCGATTTATTACCTTTTCTATATAATTAATGATTTCCAGAGTAAATTATTAAATTCCCTGTAGATAAATTATTTGAAAAACGGTCTTATTTAACCTAAAGTTCGATTTAAATTATGCCTGTTCCTATTATTTGTCAATTAAATATGATATTCTATGTTGTTTACATGAAAATACCTCGTTTTCCACCTTTCCTATATAATTAATGATTTCAAGACTAAATTATATATTTTCCGCTGGAATAATTACACTTCATTTACATTTTTTTTAGCAAAATGTGGTAATATTTGTGTCTGAGAGGCTTCTGTTCACAAACTGAATATACCCGCATTCTTAGAGCTGCCCAAATGACTCTGTTTTCTTATGCTTGCTAGCTGTTGGCATTTTGTACTCACGATTTTATGGTGCAGCGCCGAGAGTTCGCGCTCGGTGACCCGTCGGCTGGCGGCCTCCCGGCGGCGCTGGCGAAACTGGCTGTACTTGTAGGCGAGCATCACGCCGGGCAGGGCCAGCGCCTCCAGCGGGGACTTGCGGCCGAAGGGCATCCTTCTCAGCTGGGCTCGGCTCTGCTCAGCTCGGTTCCTTGAGGTCCTTTCGCTCCTCGGGGTATTCCTTTTTCTTTTCTATATTTTTTCGGGCTCTTCTAGTCGCCCTTTTAGTCGCTTCGACTGGGAGTTACTTGTGGCGAGTTGAGATATTGCTTGCTGGTTTTCATACACTTGGCACTTTGCTCTGCGGCGCGAGTACGCGGGGACTTCTCCTTTGACTTTGACTCTTAGCAGCGTCTGCGTCTCATTATGTAATCACAACATGGACACGAACAACACGGCACTGGCAGCATTTCGCTCGGCATTATTGGACCTTTGCCCATGATGCTTAAAGTCGTATTTGGCTTTCACTTTTCTTTTTCCTTCGCATGCTGGGTCTGTGTTTTCTCAAATTGCCGCCGCTGATGAGCTGCAATCAATTTTGCATCCTGCAAAAATTGGTATTGGGATTCAATGATTGCAAATCTTGTTGCAAGGGCTTTGATTTCGTTGAATTTTCAATGTTTCCCCCAAAGGATAACAAGGCGAAATTGTTAGGGGATAAAGGGAGAAGGGAGCTCAAGTCTTTATTCGATTTATTTTGGCGAAAAATAAGTTATGGGATGGAGTTTTAGATTGGAAATATATTAAACTTGACAAAATATATCTTTAAAATATTTATAAAATGACTAAACTGACTATTAGAGTGCTAAAATCATATGATTGATTTTAGAATATATATTTCTACATCGAAATCACAAATATGAGAAATATTTTCTCACTAAATCTTTACTTCAAAGTCACCTGGGACTTTCCTTAGACTGTTCTCAAACCTTACACACTTGAATGGTCATAAATAAATAAATATATCAGTGCCCTGGGGGCAATGTTGCTTTCACTTTCTCTATTCTCTCTGGACAATATTTCACACCTGAGTGTCACACACACACATCAATTTTGCTGATGAATTTCGCTAAACTTTGAGTGATATATGCGGGGAGATTTCAATGCTCCCACCGGGGAATGGTGACACTTTAATAAAGCAAAGTGACGGGATTTCTTGAAGACTTTTAATGATATTCGCCAAAAAAACAGGAATTACAGGACCACCACAAGCGCGCACAACGATCATTAATTACAATTACATGGCGGAAAAATGACACAAAAGGCAGAATCACAGGGGTTGACACGCAAAATTGGCCGACTGATTACAGGCTCTGGGGCTCTTTATTTATAATGGAATAGTGTGTTCTGGGGGACGATATATGTGTGGAATCTGGTAAAGATGTGACACTGTTATTACACCGTAACTGAGAGTTGGCCCACGTGCACTTGGGGCCAACGCAGAACGGTGAATGTCGCAGAGCAACTTCGACAATTTCCCACGCAACCGTCGTGGAAGCTGCGTGAGCTTGACGCGTTTTTCCAGCCAGAGAGTGGGACTATGTAGAGAGAGAGAGCGAGCGAGATGTGTCACTTCCAATGCCTCCACGGACACGTTTTGTTTACGCTCGATGTTTGTGCCCGAAATCAAACAACTTTGGTGAGTCAGGTGAGTCAGCTTTTAATTGATCAATGGCCAACAGCGGCGACAGGAGTAAACACAACCGTTTGCAGCGACTAAACTCACGAGATAAAGGGTGATAGTTTTTTCACATTACGTATACGCCGCGTATGCTGCCGTATTGTACAACCTGCACCGTAGCGCCTGCGAGTGCGACTGCCTGCAAGGATTTTCCAGAGCCAATTTTTTGGGATAGTTTTCCCTTTTTGTGTGAATGGCGCCTGCGCTTTCTAGCGCTTGCCGGCGACTTTTTGGTATAACAGATTGCGTATACGACCCGTGCTCCACCACCTCTCCCTCGACCATGTTGCCAATTTATTGTTTACTCCGCTTCCACACTCTTTCTCGCAGTCAGTTAGTTGTAGTTTATTTTGCTTTCCTCTCCACGTCACGACATTGCCGAGAGCCGTATAAACAAATCACAAAGTTTGAGGGCAGCCTTTAGCCACGAGTTTTTCCCTCAACGGATATTGCGTCCAGTTTGCCACTGTTTTGTTGCGGTTTTGTCCGCTCGAACAATTGTGTTCGTTCAATTTTATGTGCTACTGTTAATTATGGTCGGCCATTTGGCCCTTGTTCGGCTAATTGCTGCGGTTTTTATCACCTCCAGTGTGCGATTTGCTGTTTTGGCGATTATATTTGAGTCAAGGAATTCATATGGCGCGAATTTAACTGCATTATATATGTGTAGATGTTTTTTTTTACAATTTTTAGCGTATCAAATTTTAGTTAGAAGCTTGCAATGCAATCAAGGAGTCATTTCTGACACTGTAAATCATATATATTCTTTATCATTAATTATTATTAATTATTTAAATATGTTTGCTGAATATACCAAATTAATTAAACTTATAAAAATCAATACAGAAAAGCTTAATGCATTTTTTGGTTAGTTATTATATTAATAAACTTGGATAACAAAAAAACAATTAAAAATATTTGGGCTCGAGGTC
>JAEIIH010003128.1:0-22378 GCA_018904745.1 Drosophila orosa
CCGGGGGCCTTCTGCGTGTTAGGCAGATGTGATAACCGCTACACCACGGAAACAGTTGAAACTAGCGCGTCCCAGAGGCCAACTTCAGCGACCTCAGCTGGCGGCAGGCCAACAGTAAAACGAGTTCAGTGAATAAAATCGGAATAGCTTTTGTATCTATTTAAAGTGAATCTTGTGCGGAATGCTCCAAGGCGACCTAGACCGGGTCCGAGTGATTGGGCAGTTTGCCATAGGTGAAGGGGCCGCAATGGTAATGAAGTATTTTGATAAAAGAATTATTATTTGGTAGATGCTGCTGGGAAAGTGATTTATGTAGTGGGTAAATTTTAATTATAACAAATTTAATGAGCATTCTTTGCGGGAATTTAAAGCCCCCCTCCCCCCATCTCTTCTAATGGTTTGCCAGCGGGGAAAACAAACACTTTTTGGTGGTCTGACCTCAGCTGAGACAATGTCAATGCCCGAGTTCCTTTGAGTTCCGCAAAAATCCTGTCCAGCAGCGTGGAGGCAAATCAAGCTGAACTTTACCCTGCCGAGTGGCAACAAAACTAAATCGCAGGCATCGTTGGGGGATGCACAAAGCCAAATCATTGAACCCACTGCCAGGACTCCCACCAGGACGAGGGGGGTGCAAACACAAGCCGAAATCCGAGTGGCGCCAGGCGAGAAATGGAAACGAAATGAACCTATCAAAAGGTTGTCAAAATGTCTCTTTTAAATATGTTTATTTTATTACCCTGGCCCCCCGTGCTTGGGTATTTATTTATTTGCACTCAGAGCTCCGGCATTGTGTTGTGTAATGCTCTTCTGCCCGAAGACGCTGTTGACAGCCATTGAACTTTGAACCTTGAGGCCAGGCGGACGGGCGGACAGAGCAGAAAAGTTGCCCAAGTAAAAGTTATTTTATTGTGCGGTTGATTTTTATGACTGTTGGCCACAGTGCCCACGGTGCGTATGTGTATTTGATTGTTTATAATTTGAAAAATTCATTATATCTCTGGGGCTATTTAAGTGCGTTTCTGGCCGTTTGTCAGCCTTGATTGGCTAATACCGCAGAGGCACGGTTCAACGAACAGTTAAGCAAATGCAAACACCAGGCACAATGGGACCCGAATTTCGTCCGCCCAGGAACACAGTCAGCATCATAATCCATCTTTGAATAGTTCGCGAACCCAAAAGTCTCGCCTTCATCGAACAAAGCAGGACCTCACAAAGAGCTTCCCAGGGCGAAGGGGTTGTCTCCGAGAGAACTCTTTTTTGACGCGTTCTAAATTAATAAATTACTTCTTTATACGCACACATTTTTCAAAATATTCCTCCTAGTCAAAGATCTGATAATTTATTCTGTCGAAAAACCCCATAAAGTACGCCACTGCCGAGCCATGTCCTTCTCCAACACAACCACTAATCTCAGTCTGTGTGTTTTGGCGCGCTTGGGGCTTTGGTGGCTGTGGGGCTGCGGTGTTTGGTGTTGGGTTTGCTGCCAATGACACGGGAAGTGAAAGCGTTCAATGAATGTTTTATTTTTCGGGCGGGTTCCTTGACCAGGAGAGCAGCAGCCTTTGTTCCTTTTTGCACCTTCGTCGAGGGGCGCACAAAGAGGAAGTGCCATGGCAGGACTACGACCACGACCACGACCAGGACCAGGAACTGCTGGAGGCGAGGGGTCGGTTAGGGCAGACAAGGAAGACGACTGAGGCAGCCTCATAAAATGCGATGCGCACGTTTCCTGTTTTGGCTTTTTGGGGATGCAAACCGAAGGGGCAAGTGCAGGCGAATTCGAGGCATGGGCACCGGGGATAACTCTCTTCCGTCTGGCAGACACAAAGCCAAATGAGTCAGAGGCGCTTTGTCTAGTCAAGGGCTTCCCCCTGCCAAACACACACAGCGTGAACTTCAAATACTAAGTTTGCAGCACTTAATGCCAACTGTCTGTCTGTCTCTCAGCACTTAAAGGACATGCTTTCGAGATGTATCCGTATTTTCCACTTGGGACTTAAAGTTGCTTCTGCTCTACCTTGGAACGAAATGATTTTAAATCTATTTAACAAAAGTATATTAAAGTGAAGCCGTTTTCCTTTGCAGTTGAATCCTCCTGTGATAGCTATGCATTTCTGGATCGACAAGCGCTCGCAGCAGTGCGGCTTTGGACGCTCCCGCGTGGCCGCCTCGCTCTCCCATGCCGGCAGCGGTCTGAGCTACGGCCATCCGCCGAGGAGGGCCAAGTCCACCAGTTGCAGCGGTAACAGTGCAGGCGGCGTCGGCGGTAGTGGCCAGGCCATGCCCTCGGTGCACCGCACCCTGCCCCAGGCACCCTACGACCTTCACCAGCCGGGCACAAGTCGTCAGTCGCACTCGCACTCGCAGTCGCAGTCGCACTCGCATTCCCAGTATGCAAATAACAACTCGCACCAGCAGCAGCAGCAGCACATGTTGCAGCAACATTCCAGCGGTGGCACCAGCAACAACAACAACGCGAACAGCAGCCATCATGTGGCTGCCACCGGCGCACCAACCACTGCCAGTAACAACAACAATGCAGCCTCCTCGGCAGCCGTACTAACCGGAAGCGGAACCATCGTTCCCCTGGTGGCACGTGGCTCGCACTATCAACACCATGGCAGCACACGTTACGCACCAAGGGCACAGCCGCAGCAGCAGCAGCAGCAACTGTTGCATCAGCAGCAGCAACATCAGCATCAGCAGCAACATCCGCAGCAGCAGCAGCAGCAACACTACAGCTATCATCACCCGCAGTTTGGCAACATGGCGGTGCCAGTGAGACACTACGATGCACATCAGCAGCAGCAACAGCAACAGCAGTATTCGGGCCATGTGTACGCGTGAGTACATGAAACCTTAGTAAATTATATCCCTTTTCATATAAAGCATGCGAATCCTATTGCAGTGACGATGCCTACAGCGCCTACCACCACACATCACATCACCAGCACGGCAGCAGCAATCACTCGAGCAGCGGCAGCCACAATCCGCGACCATCGGCTGCCTACGCCGCTCCACGTCGCCACAATTCCAGCAGCAGCATGAGGCATTCCACGGCGCCAGCCGCAACCACAGCCTCCACCGGGGCAGTCACATCATCATCAGCAGCAGCAGTAGCAGAAGTGACCACTGCTGCTGGCACCACGGCACCGGTGGCCGGTGGCACGTCTGCAACAACTTCGCATAGCAACCAGTTGCAGCAGCAACACCATGCCCTGCTGCAGCACGCGGACTCGCAGCTGCTGCCCAGCCACCTGAAGTGCGGCATGTGCGCGTCCCTGGTGCTGGCCTCGGTATTTGTGGCCGGCACAAAGTTCTACTTCGACCACCAAGGGACCGGGCTGGAGGTGCTCATCTTCTGCGCCTTCTCGGCCACCTTCTTCCTGGCCGCCTGCATGGTCAGTCTGTGCCGCATTCCCAAGGGATTGCTATCGAGCGCGGGTCGCGCCGAGGCACGGGCCGCTGTGTGCCAGAGTCGTGGGGTGAACTCCTCCCTGCCAGAGTTTGATGAGAGTCCTCCCCGCGCCTGTGTGTACCAGATGCGGGTGCCCTTCCAGGAGCAACAACAACTGACCGCCGGAAGCCCACCGGCAGCGGCGGCCACTGCAGGTCCGCCACCCTATCACATAGCCATTCTGCTGCCGGAACAGTCGCCGGCGGCGATGGGTAAGCAACTGCCCCTGGATGAGTCGCCGCCACCGTCTTACGACAAGATCCTCGTATAGGGACCCGGACCCGATCCTTGATCCCCGATCCTCAATGCACAACGCCAAGTACTTTTGCTCAGTATTTTTCTAAAAGAGATATCACCATTTATATGAACATTTACACGGCATATATATATATAGATATAGAAGATATACATATATCAGATAAACATATACTATATATGCGTACACGAATACGTACTTTTAAGCTCCGGAGTAATATTTTTACAATTTCTAAGCCCTCTACTAGAACCAGACTCTTCCATCCCCCAGGCCCAGACCCGAACACGTCTTCTTCTACTGTCATTTTTGTTCTGTGATATGCTCAAGAGATCAAGAAGTCGTAAGCTATATAGATCGACGTACATATGGGTGTGTGTTAAACCATTAGCTACCAACCAATCAGCCAATGCAACGAGAAAAATATGTAGAAATAGCTGGTACAGTAAAAATAAAGGGAAATCAAGCAGCAGTATTAGTGGGCAGTTAATAATAATAAATTAACCAAACAAGTGGAAGCATTCACTTATCAAATATGCAAAAGAGAGTGCAATATATTAAGTAAAAACGATACAAGAATTCAATAAAATCAACAAAAGTTGTATTAAAAATTAAGGAGATGTTTTAATATTTTTGAGAAAAGTTTACCAATCAGAGTTGGCTCTTTCTAAGATTTCCGGTTATATTTTATAGTCCGCCACACATTTCGACACGTTGACTGCTTTTCTTTTAATTTATTTGTTTAATCCTCACCACAACGGTAAAAGACAATCATGTTCATCTCCTCAAATGACAACGATGTCCCTGCCAAGGATCCAGTCCGTCGCCTTTCCCGAAACTTTCTTCTGGAAAACCGGCTAATGGTCAGCCAGCATCCCAAGGAAAAATCGAAAGCCCGAAAAAACTATGATCGGCCAAAGGGTGCCACTTTGGCTCGGAGCTCAGGACCTCTGCCTTACGCCGTTCAACGGTGTCCCAAGGGCGGAACACTGAGGATCAAGTGCTTCGTCGAGAAGCAGGTCCAAACGGAGGACATCAGCGACGAGCGGTTCCTCAGTGCCGCTATGCTCAAGTGCTCGGAGAGTGGGCACTTCCGGCCAGCGCGCAGCGAGGGAGACGAGCCGGAGCTCAAGGAGGGAGGGTCTTGTCACAAGAGCCTGCGTCTGCGGCGAAGTGCATCCAGTTTCGAGCTGGGCAGGATGCCGGAGCAACGCGATAGCTACCAGTTGGGGCAGTACACACTGCCCCGGCCATTAGCCACCGGTTACGGCATTGTGGCCAGCTCTGGGGACTCCCATTCCTCCAGGACGAGTACGCCGAGAGTAAGGCAAATGGACATTCCAGAGATGGTGGATGTCGCCCTCGAGGAAGAGCTGAGTATGCGTTCGCAGACGTCCTGTGATCACGTTTCCGATTCTCCGGCAGAGCAACCGCAGGAGCAGGAGTTGGAGGAGAAAAAGCCCCCGGTGGAACACGGTTCGGAGGAGCAGCCCCAGGAGCAGTTGCAGTCCGAGTCCGAGGCAGTTGCAATGCCGGGCGAACTTCGCATCGTGCTTTTGGAGGCCGCCCGTGAACGCCAAAGGCAACTGATCACAGAATACAACCGGCTGCCCTTATCCATGAGCACGTTGCGCGTGCGCAATCTCAAGCGGCAGCTGGAGCAGCAGCTGGACGTGGTGGACAACGATGTGAGTGTGCTTTCTGAAGCAAAGGAGAACGTGCAGCAATTCAAGCCATTAAATTGTAATCAAAGAGTATTATTTAGATAAAAGCATCACAAGTATACAAATATAACCTAATCTACATATGTATGATGTATATTTTTGGTCATCATCCTCAAGAGACTCTGTACTGAGTGGGCCAAAAATTTGTTCTTCCCCAAAGTTACATATATGTATATAATTTATTATTTCCCTCCTTGGATTTTTACACATGACAACTTGAAATATTTAGTAAATGGCGATTTAAGTTTAAGTTTTAAGACAAATATGGTAACAAATTCACTTAAAAAGGATACAAAAAGCTAGCTAATGGATGGTTCCGAATGCCGATATTTTTAAACCCGCCTTATTCTAGTATATTTTTCATCTTATTCTGTGGTGTTTTTAAAGCTAAGGCGCGATAACAGCGCATTGTTATCTTATATAAAATATATATTATTTTTCCGATTTGCTAAATCGACGCTAGTTTCTCTTTAATAAAAGCAGCAGAAAGCGTAAAAATCCAAAAATGGAAAGGACTGAACGAGATTATTGTAATACGAAATTAATACAGAGAATCAATGCAGCGCTCACAATACTCTTTGATAATAAGAAGCCGGTTATGAAAATCGCTGATCCCTACATTATTAAAATAAAACTAGAGGAGGATAAAATCGAGATAGATGTATCCGAAACTAAACGTGATCAGAACCAAGCAGCTTCTAATGTGGAAAAAATAGTAAACACCACAAACAACGCTCTAAGTCCAAGTCCGGCAACCATTGATGAAATCGAAAGTGAAACCACACCCATATCTGATCTAGAACCCCCGACAGTCATTCTCAATAGTGAGGGCACCAGCTTCTTCATTTCCTTCTTGGCTCCTCTTTCTGGTGCAAAAAAGGCAGCCGACGGTGTAGGTTACTCCAATGGCGACTTTTGGATTGGTTTCGACAAGCTATATACCCTAATGGGCGATCAGAGGCATGTATTGAATATAGTACACAAAATGTCAAATGGATCTTTGCGCAATTCTACTTACGATGACTTCAGACTTGGCTGGGATGGGAGGGGAATAAGATCCCTGGGAAAATACTTTGGAAACACTGGCGACTACCTACGTGAATATGAAAATGAACCTCCAAAAAAACCGCTGTGGTTCGTCAACGCATGGTAAGGTATTCTATTAAAATGCGTAAATCTTTTGTTAATTTTATTCTTTTTATTAGTACATCATGGAATCTGGACCTGCATTCTGGGGCATTTGTCGTATCTTCTGTTATGCGAATAAAGCCATGGCCAGCTCGATTTTAATTGATTTAGACACATTTGGACTATAGATTGAGTATGATTTAAGAGTTATAGGAAAATTAAAAAAAAGATAATAGTTAAAAAATCACCTTTTATTAGATTAAGACTTGCTGACATTAAAATTTACCTAAAATACAAAACATAAAGAGTCCCGATTCTATAAAAATGTGATTAGATAAGATTTAAAACAAAAATAAAGTGCATTATAATGCTAAAAAAAGCTGTTGAAGCTTTATTCAGCCAAAATGTTGGTCATACTTTGAGTGACTCATTAAGTTGTTGATTATTATTATTAAAAGAATTTCGCGAAATCACAAGTATGGAAACGGAAGAAGGCAACTCCCTGAAATATATCCTAAAACAGCTGGACAGGTCGCAACAAATAATAGCTGATCATGCCTTAACGATATCAAATCTGAAGACACAAATTGCCAAGTTGGAATCAGAAGCCTTTGAAAATGGAAAGCAGCTGAAGGAAATGAAGAAGCACATTGCCAAGTTGGAGGCCAAGGCTAAGACCCAAAACCCCCAAACCCCGGAAGTGGTCAGCAGCACCGATCTCAGCACTGGCTGGACTGTCATTCAGTGTCGTCAGAGTGGACGATTCGAGAACTTGGCAGATAGTTACAAGAACACCCTGTGTGGCTTTGGAGAACCCAATGGCGATTATTGGATTGGTTTCGAGAAATTAACCTCCATTATGGCTTCCCACAAACATGTTCTGGGTATTCAGCTCACCTACTCCGATGGAAGAAAGACCTATTCGCAGTACGATGACTTCAAACTGGGCAGCGGAGGAGATAGGTTCAGGATTGAGTCCCTGGGGCATTATCTGGGAAACGACAGTGACTTTCTTCGTTACTACAAAGATCGCCCGTTGGAAGTGTCTCAAACATGGGCGTGGTGGAATGTACCGAGTAATATGAGGTAAGGCAATCAATCCCTTAAAGAGCATAAGCTTGTATTTACTTTTTATTTTTATTAGTAAATTGACTCACAGTGAAGACAACGCTAACTCTGAACTGAAGATTAAATCCTCTAAAATGTATCTAACCCGAGCCAAGGGACTGAAGTTCTTAACTCCACCACAAGTGAGCCTATTGAATTCAAGAATAAAGTATAACTAAATTATTTTTAAAGTTATTGTGTTTTTTGGGAAGTCTTACAGGTATTTTATACATAAATAATAACATTTAAAGGCCAAGGAGAATACTTAGTAAACATTTACTGTGGTTTCCCATTTTCACAAATTGGTATCAGGAATTTCTGTAGCTTCTTTCCTATCTTCGTGCTTATGTTATCTGCATTAAATTAATCACTTTCCCTGCCTTGCGAAAGTATGCTTAATAATCATTGATAATGAACATTGCGAGTAATTTGCAATGAGATTCATAGGACAGATTCATTCATACCAAGTTCACCTAGATTATTGGGTAAATATATGCAATATGACGTCTTATTGTTCTTGTTAAATATAGTTTTATCAGTCAAAGTCGCGCCCCTTGAGTACGTATCTATTCTACCCAAGTGGCGATAACGCGGATGCCCCTGCTTACATTTTTCTATGATGCTATCGCCGACTGTTGTAGGCGGTAAAATAGAGGGGAATCGGTGAGCAATCGACGTCCGAGCAACTAGATTGCCCGTTTGACTTTGCGGGAGGAGCAGGCGACCCCAATGACTTTGGATCGTCGTAATCAACAGCAATAGACTGGAATACTTGCCGTAATAGGCGCCTCTCAGGTGCCCGGCAGTTGCTGTCAAGCACTTTCAGGGGAAGGAACTAGCCGGAGACACTGCAAAATGCCAATCGAACTGGAGGAGGAGATATTCGGCCTGGCCGTGAATCCGAGGACCAAGTCGCCGGAAATGGTGCGCCGCTACACGATGAGCAACAGCAAGGGCATGTCCGTGTCGGTGATCCAGCTGGGCGCCATCATCCAGAGCGTTCGCCTGCCGGACGCCTACCAGAAGGTGGAAGATGTCTGCCTGGGATTCGAGGTGTGTATTTCCATTGGGGAATTCGATTTTATATGACATTTTCCCTGACAAAGAATATATTAAAATATATTTAAACCGTTTCAAGGACATCGCCTCCTATTTGGCCACCAAGTCGGCCTACATTGGTGGCACCCTCGGGCGAGTGGCCAACCGTGTGGCCAATGGCGAGTATATGGTGAACGACACAAAGGTCAAGGTGACCAAGAACTTCCAGGTAAATATTACGTACTTTCAGATACTTGAAATCTGAAATAAATCGAATTTCAATTAATTTTATAACCATTTCCTTGATTTTCGAACATTATTTCTACTCATTCAATTTAAGAAATAACGCGTCTTGTATTATATTTATATTTGTATTATTATTAGGACAAGTACCAGCTGCACGGCGGATTCGTGGGCTTCGACAGTGTCATCTGGGAGGTTGTGCAGAAGAAGGACGACGGCGTGGTCTTCCGGCACATGTCGCCCCACAACCACGAGGGCTATCCGGGCAATCTGACGTGCCTGATTACCTACCAGCTGGACGAGGAGAATAGGCTGTGGGTACGTTTCGAGGCCACCACGGACCGTTCGACGATGGTGAACATTTCCAACCACGCCTACTTCAATCTGGCCGGCCATGGTGCCGGCGTCAAGGGCCTGGCGGAGCACACAGTGGAGATTGCAGCCGACAAAATTGTGGAGACGGACGGTGATCAGATACCCACGGGCCAGCTGGTCGACGTGAACGACACGGTCTATGATCTGCGACTGCCGGTGCTGATGGGCGACCGCCTGCGGCAGTTCGAGCACAGACCCATCAAGGGCTTCGACAACTGCTTCGTGGTCAACGACGGTCAGCTGAAGAATGTCGTCGCGAAGGTGGCCAAGATCGTGCATCCGCCCAGTTGCCGGGTGCTCGAAGTGTGGACCAACCAGCCCGGCATGCAGTTCTACACGGCGAACAATCTGCCGGACGAGGAGCACGGCGACGTACCCATGATTGGCAAGAACTGCATTCACTACAGCAAGCACGGCTCCTTCTGCGTGGAGACCGAGAAGTTCCCCGACTCCATGAACAACCCGGAGTTCCCGTCGATCAGTCTGGAGCCGGGTGAGAAGTACCGGCACGAGGTAATGTACTGGTTCAAGGTCGAGGAGTCCTGGAAATGTTGCTGTAATAACACCACCTGAACGTAATGGCGATCTCTAGTAAATAAAGCCTGATTCCTGTCCCCGAAAAACATGGATTTCTTATTTCTGGGAGTTATATTAAATGTTTTAGTTGTTGAGTGATTCATTTTAGCACAGTTATGAGTCGATATACCAAGTTTAGTATATTTTCTGATTTTTAAATAAAACTAAATATATTTCTGCCTTGGATAAATATCTATAATCTATATTTAACTTGTTTTGTTACTCAAGGCGGCTGCTCATGTTGTTTTCTGTCAAATATTTTCGTGTTCCTGGTAGACATCCGAGCATATTTTGTTTACTACCAGACAAGTGGAAACCTTAAGATTATTACAATGAATATCTCCAAGAAGGGAGAGGTGCGCACGGAAACCGACAGCCTGGGACCCATGGAGGTGCCCATGGATCGTTACTACGGCGCTCAGACGATGCGCTGCGTTCTCAACTTTCGCATCGGCGGCGAAGAGGAGCGCATGCCGGTGAGTTGGGACAAAGGAGTTAACTAGTTAGTCAAGACCATATATAATTTTTGAGATAAGATTCATTATATAGGGATAAGAGGTAACATATTGTAGGTTTAATTTATAATTTGCTTGTGTTGATGAAGCATCCTGATCAGGTTTGCAAGAATAGAAAGAACTAAGTACCACCTTTTAAGCTTAAATTAATCAATTATTTTAACAATACTTAGAAAATCGTATTAATTTCTTATTTAATCATATGTTCTGTTTGATTTATTCAAAATTCTTGATCGAGACCAGCGCCAGATCGTCCAGGCCATGGGTGTTCTGAAGAAGGCTGCTGCCGAAACCAACCAGGAGTTTGGTTTGGATCCCAAGCTCAGCACGGCGATTTCCAATGCCGCCGACGACGTGATCTCCGGACGGCTGTACGACGAGGGTCACTTCCCGCTACCCATTTGGCAGTCTGGATCCGGAACGCAGAGCAACATGAACACCAACGAGGTGATCGGCAACCGTGCCATTGAGATACTGGGCGGCAGGGTCGGCTCCAAGGACCCGATTCATCCCAACGACCACGTGAACAAGTCTCAGAGCTCCAACGACACCTTTCCCTCGGCCATTCACATCGCAGTGGCCAGTGCCTTGACCAAGGAGCTGCGCCCAGCGGTCACCGCTCTGCGAGACTCGTTGCAGACGAAGGCGAATGAGTGGAAGGACATCATCAAGATCGGACGCACGCATGCCCAGGACTCCGTGGCAATGACACTGGGCCAGGAGTTCAGTGGCTACGCCCAGCAGATGACCAACGGGCTGGCGCGGATCGAGGCGGTGTTGCCGCGGATCTACCAGCTGGCCCTGGGCGGCACTGCCGTTGGAACTGGATTGAATTCGCGACGCGGATTCTCCGAGAAGTGCATCAAGCGAATCGCCCAGCTCACAGGGCTGCCCTTCGTGGTGGCGCCCAACTTCTTCGAAGCGTTGGCCAGCCGCGACTCCTTGGTGGAGGTGCACGGAGCCCTCAACGTTTTGGCCGTCAGTCTGATGAAGGTGGCCAACGATATACGGCTCATGGGCTCCGGACCGCGCTGCGGCCTGGGGGAACTCTTCCTGCCGGAGAACGAGCCGGGCAGCTCGATTATGCCCGGCAAGGTGAACCCAACACAGTGCGAGGCCTTGACCATGATCTGTGCCCAAGTAATGGGCAACCACGTGGCCGTCTCCGTTGGCGGCGCCAACGGAAACTTTGAGCTGAACGTCTTCACAACCCTGATCGTCTCCAATGTGCTGCGTTCCGTCAAGCTGCTGGGTAAGGCTTCCAAGAACCTTTTAATAAGAATATGTACCTTTTACCTATAATACCATGTTCTCTACAGCGGACGGATGCCGCAGCTTCAATTTGAACTGTGTCAAGGGCATCAAGCCCAACAAGGACAAGCTGGCCAAGAATGTGAACGAAGCGCTGTTCCTGGTGACTGCCCTCTGTCCGAACATTGAGCACGATAAGGTGGTCCAGATTGCAAAGGCGGCGCAACAGAATGGAACCACTGTGAAGGAGGAGGCCTTAAACGCCGGCGTTGCGGAGAAGGACTTCAACGAATGGGTGCGCATCGAAAAGATGCTGGGACCCTGCTAAGCTCCTCCGTTTAATTTGTTTCATATTCACCACTTATTGATAAATTTCATGTCAGAGCTACATATGGTTTTTCTTTGGGGCTTGATCTTTTTTGAAAACATTTTATAAGGGGTGCTATAAATCTCTACCACAGCTTTTATTTTCCAGCAGCCATTTTGGCTTCCAACTGGAAATCTATTCGCAAACGGAATTGACTAGTTTCAAGTTCAATCAAGGAAAAAGAAGCTGATAGATATTCCCTGGCGTCAATGAGATCGAGCCATCCAAGTGTGCCTGGACCCAAGTGACAGTAGTGTAGCCTCTGAGCTTTTTGAAACTCTCTCGGGATACAAAAATCTCCTTTTATTTTTCTCTTTTTTGGTCATCTAGTCAAAAAATTCACAGGCCAGTGAGGGACCTCTTCGAAGGACGAGACAGGATGGTGCGTGTGATCGAGGATATGTTCGGCATAGCCGTCAACCCGATGTCCCAGAAGACGGACCGCGTGCGCCGATTCACGCTAACCACGGAGCGTGGCATGTCCGTCTCAATACTCACTTTGGGTGCCACAATCCAGTCACTGAAGGTGCCGGACTTTAACGGCAAGCTGGAGGACGTGTGTCTGGGCTACGACGACGTGGCCGGCTACTATCGCAACCAGCCGCACTACCTTGGGGCCACCATTGGGCGGGTGGCCAACCGGACATCTGGCGGCAGCTTCCAGCTGTGCGGCAAGGAGGTGAGTGTGAGCCGGAATGTGCGGGATCGCTACCACATGAACGGCGGCTTTGTGGGCTTCGATACCGTCATCTGGGACGTGGTCGGTGTGCATAAGGACGGCATCACGCTGCAGCATATCTCGCCGGACGGCCACGAAGGCTACCCCGGAGAGCTGACCACCAACATCAACTTCTCGCTCAATGAGACGGGCTGCTTCGGGATGCGGATCGAGGCGCGAACCAAGGCCACCACGGTGGTGAACATCTCGAACAACAGCCACTTCAACCTGGCTGGCCATGACGCCGGCAAGGAGACGCTCTACCAGCACATGCTGATGATCAAGGCCCAGAAGATCCTCGACGTCAACCAGGACCTCCTACCAACCGGCAAGCTGATGCGCGTCCGCACCACGCCCTACGACTTCTCCAGTCTGGTCAGTCTTGGGAAGCGGCTAAACCAGTTGATCTCTTGCCCTCTTAGCGGCTTCGACAACCACTTCTGCGTGGACGTGCCCCCCAACCGCGTCCAGCTGGTGGCCCGCGTCGTACATCCGTGCAGTGGACGCTTCATGGAGGTGCACACCAACCAGCCGGGCCTCCAGTTCTCCACGGCCAACAATCTGCCGGACGGGGATGCCGAAGAACCGGCGCACACGGGCAAGAACGGAGCGATCTACGTTCGCCATGGAGCTTTCTGCGTGCAGACGCAGAAGTATCCGGATGCACTGAACCACTGCGACTTCCCCAGCACCATCCTGAATCCGGGACAGCTCTACGATCACCAGGTGGTCTACCGGTTTGGTGCCTGTCCCAAGCGAGTCTAGAAACACCCGCCAAAATCCAGAGTGGAGCCATTAAAAATTCCAAATTCAACTTAAGTGTAATTGCACGGCACAAAGCTATTTTATTTTTAATTTTTAGATTCAAGTAAAAAAGTTCTTTAATAATTAGTAAAATGATTAAATATTTGAATTTAATAACCGAAACATATCGATAGAGGTATGTAGATATCGATAACAAGAAAATCGATAGTACGAGTATTACTAATATTAATATTCGATTAAAAATCCATCGCTACTTTGCCATCGCCAATATAAATATAAAAATTAAAAAACAAGAACAAGTACTTTCTGCCACATAAAAGGAAAACAAAAGCCGCCAAGCTGTTTAATCTACCGCAAGTGTACAAGCACACGACAGCCGACGCCATTCGTCAGACCAGCAGCAGCAGCAGGATGCCAGTGGGTTTCCGTTTCTCTCACTCTTCTTTAAATAGTTCATCTCCTGCAAAGGAGCACTCATTCCGTTCCTCCCCCTTTCGACCCGTTTTCACAGGTGCACGAGTTCAAGGTAGAGATGACCTGCGGCGGATGTGCCAGCGCCGTGGAGCGAGTCCTGGCCAAATTGGGCGGTATGTAGACTTGGTGACTGGTATTAGGGCGTTAGTGACTGTCTAATTAGTGGCCCCCTTATCAGCGTTGCTGGGAGGTATTAGCAAAGCTACACACAAGTGTACAAACACATGTGCGACTATGTGGCTTACTTTCCAGTATACTTTTCCTTGCACACACCTGCGGTACACGTAATAGGTCTTTATGTTTGATATTTTTCGGTTTAAAGAATTTAACAATGAGAAAAGTCTTAAAAGTCCGTAACAATTCTTATTATTGATTAAAATGTTGTTTTAATATTTGAATATTCTTTGTTTTTTTTTTAGAAAAATGAACTTGATATTTAAAATTATCCCTAATATATGTAGAGTTACTTGATAAAAACATTAAATAGTAGGTCCTAAAAAAAAATTTAAATTAAAAAATGTTCTGATCCATTATGCTGCTTTTTAGTATAACTAATGGGTTTCTTATTAGATTTTTGTATAACTTATACGGTTCTTATTGGTTGAGTATTCCTAATAAGTTTCTTATAAGCTTTTTAGTATAACAAATGGGGTTCTTATTAGATTTTAGCATAACGAATATGTTTCTTATTAGATTTTTAGTACAATTAATAAGTTTCTTATTATTTTCGTTAGTTTTTGCTTGTACCTGGCAGGCAAAGCACGGATAAAAGATCATTTGCAGTGGCATCTTGATAAATTGTCTTTTAAACACCGAAATTATAAAGTAAAACCCCCAATTATCGGATTTGGCGTGTGACACAAATAAATATAATAAATTATATGTCGCGCTGATAAGCTCCACAATAATTTGCATTGTTCAAAAGTTCCCATCGCCTCTTATCGGTCGCGGGTTCGCGGTGCCCCTTCCGTTCTGCGGTTACCAACAATTACCAATTCTAAATGTCCAATTTTGCCACTCCGCAGATAAGGTCGAGAAGGTCAGCATCAACGTGGAGGATCGGACGGTAACCGTGACATCGAACCTGTCGCCGGATGAGCTGTTGGAGCAGCTGCGCAAGACCGGCAAGACTACCACGTATGTCGGCGTGAAGAAGGAATGAGACGAGTTTCTCAGCAAGTTTCAGAAATACGGCAAGCTGAAACTTGAGGTCTAGGGTGTGCGTGTGTGTGTGCAGAGCACGTGCACCCT
Source organism: Drosophila orosa (assembly GCA_018904745.1). Classification (NCBI taxonomy): domain Eukaryota; kingdom Metazoa; phylum Arthropoda; class Insecta; order Diptera; family Drosophilidae; genus Drosophila; species Drosophila orosa. Next base: position 15,243 of record JAEIIH010003128.1, read on the forward strand.
GGAGGACGGATGAGGGATCTTCCACATTTGCCGAGATGTTGCCGAGATGGGTCGCTGTTCAGTGATATTCATGAGATACATACAAATTTTGCTCTTAACCGTAAAAATCAAATAATAGGAACGATCTACAAATTTTACACTAGTATTCGTCGTCGCTCTTGCCCAAAGTGTATGTAGCTGGTAGTTAACCAATTGAAGTGTTATTATATTGTGTGCATTAAATATGCCTAGATCAAGAATTTCAAATTCAAGTTAAACTAATCAAAGCGTTAAGCTTACAGTTTTCGCCTCGGTAGATATACTCGTATTTAGGGGTATCGTATCCAATTAAATCCAATGTAGTTGCCAACAAATGATATACGCCAATTGCCCTCTTATGACTAATCGTAATAATATTACAAATTTTAACTTTTTTGCAAAATATCAAATATATTAAATATATACAATTACGTTTTAATCTCAAAATAATTGGATTGATGTGTTTTTATTATGTTTTGGTTGAAACTGGATCCCCTCCCCTGAGATTTCTGTGATCCCCAATAAGTAATTTGATTTCCCGTTAAGTTTACTGCTGCTCCAGACACAAACTCCGAAATGTAGCTTGAAAATTGTACCATTGTCACTCCTAATCTCCGTCACATCAGATGCGGGCACTTAGTCATCAGGCCAGGCCCAAGAATGGGCGACAAATAGCCGGTTTATGCCCTATAACAATCGAGGAGGCAGCATGAACACGTCATAAATCTCGGGAACCCACACTTATCAAATCCAAATACCATATTCTCGGCTGTCTCGGTTTTCCATATTCTGTTTCTGATTTCATTTTGTGATTTTTGTTTTTTTTGTGGTGCATGTTCAAGGCGTAACGAAATTATCAATCAAATGCCAGCTGGCATGCAAAGAATGCAGCGCGGACACACAAAGACCCAAAGCGACTGCACTAATTGAGTCCGAAGGTGGAGGTGGGGAGGCAGCTTTCCGCTTGGAATTTGATGTCGTCGTCGATGCCGTCGTCGTCGGCGACTACCTGAGGCTGTGCCTCCTGTTGATTTATGCCCCTGAACAATAAAGAACCCTGCCTGTCACAACACCAGTCACACATCCCATCCAGAGACACGTCCTTGCCTCAGACCGATGATAATCCCTCAAGTGTGGCTGTGTCCCGCTGATCAGTTTCAGATAGCATCGGGCAAGGGATCGAAATACCGTTGAAATGGTCACGATAAAATAAACAGTTAGATGGGCCATTGTTCCAAGGCATCCTCGATCGATTTGGTTAATTGTTGGACAATTTAGATAATATTTGGAATTTATTAACAGCGGAAATGGTAGAATAATATTTGATTTTTCAAAGGTTAGCCTCTGTGATCTAGCCATTGGATTGAATTGAAGTTTAGTGACTGTCACGATTAATTAAGTACATTTAATTTTCATTTATATTATCTTAAATTGAGTTTTTAAGATTAAAAAAGGATACATTTTTAAATAGTCGAAGCATGGTAAATAGTAAGGTAACTTAAGTTCTAAGTCTCATAAAAAGTCCTGCATTACCAAACAACAGTTGTATAAATAAATCAAGGTTTTATTCTACCACTAAAGCACTTTAAAGTTTAATTTTAAAACCATACTAAAGTGTAACTAAGCCTGGTTTTCAGACTGTTAACCAAGACGATCAGCTTGAACGTCAGAATCCGGACACGCCCGATGCCTCACGCCTTTTTTTTCGGGAGGACCAGTCTTCAGTCTTCTCTCGTGTTTTTGTTTTCATTCTTTGGCAATTTTTTGTTGATGTTTTTCTTTGCACACTCGGTGCATTGTAGACATTCCGAAAATCGCTGGCGAAATTCCTTGGCGCATGCTTGCCAGCAACTTGGCAGTTGGCAGTTGCAACTGGCCACTGGCCACTGGCAACTGGCAACTGGCAACCAGTTGGCCGCTCGTTTTTCGCCTGGTCAAGTGGCTCGGCCTCCGCCTCGACTCGACTCGACTCTGCTCGGACTTTGGCTAAACGGAGTTGGTTGATCCAGGCGGCATGGCGTTCCTGGCCGAAACACAGCACACACGCACACACAAAGTGCCGCCGCTGTCGTGGCTGCGGCTGTTTATTGTCATGGGAGAGATGTGAGGCGGCCCGAAACAGAACAATGGCACACTAAACGAAACTTAGGGCCCAGGCCGGGCAATAAATTCCGAAATAAATTGTGACGTTTTGTGGGGCGGCAGGAGAGCCGGAGATCTCAAAGATCTCGTCCAAGACAAGGTCACTTAAGCAGCGATTTCGCAGTGATTAATGCCGAACGAATCGATTGGCGGCCCGAGAGTCTTTGTCCTGCGCTGGTCATTGAACCATTAGCGACTCCTGCTGCCTAGCTAGCTACTCCAACTCCTACTCCAACTCCTACTCCTACTCCTACTCCTACGCTCCTCGGTCATTTGGGGGGAACACAGTAGCCACGATCGAGCGGTGCAAATTGCAGAGACACCGTGGAAGAGAGCGAGAGCTGGAGCTGCAGTTGCAGGAGGAGAAGCAGAGAGGACGCCGAGCGCTGGGGAGAGCGAGGAGAGGAGCGAAACCAAACCTGTCGACGCCATGGAAATTCCTATGGCCCGAACCCGAACTGCGATTCGGTGGCCACTGGCCACTGGCCACAGCGAGCGTGTGCCAAGCCCACGAGCTTCGTTTCGGCCATAACAAGAGCAGGGTGGAAGAATTGCCGAGCGGAGCGTAAATAACTCATAGATAATAATGGCCCAGGCATTTGCAGTCCATGCAAAGGCAAAACAAAAGACTTAGGACACGAACTCGAACTCGAGGAGCCGAAGGAGTCGCCAGTCGTCATGTAACAGCAACAGCAACGGCCAAAAAAAAACCAAAACAAGATCAACTGGTTTGAAATACTCACTCAAAATGCTGCCAGAGCAAGGGAGATGGAGATACCAAGGAGAGCAACAGCGAGAGAGAGAGAGAGAGTGCTGCAGACCTGTTGAGTCCAAGACCTCGTCTATTGCGCGTGCCTTCGGTAGATCGCTGGATCGCTGGATCGTTGGATCGCTCGATCGCTGGCTTTGGTCCGTAAAATACTTTTCCCCAAAGAAGTCTCAGTTGTGTTTTTGACTTTTCGCCGTGCAGAACGATTCTCCTGCCGCTCGCTGGTACCGTCATCGTCCTCGTCGTCGTCGTCTGGTGGTCGTCGTCTCCCAGTCTCTCTGCCCCGCGGCCAATATGTGATTCGTCTCTGCATCGCACTCTTCCGTTCTCCGTTCTCCGTTCGACGTTCTCCTCGCCTCCCCTTGTAATGTTCGCGAAAAGTTGTTTTCGGTATATATAGCCAGCATTCGCATACATCCGCAGAGTCAATTTTCCTGTTAGCCGAAAACCTGCCAAAATACAACAACAAAAAGGAGGAGGAAAAATACTCGTAACAACAAAAAGGAAAAGAAAAGAATACGAGGAAAAATATATATAGAAATACAACTGCTGTATTGAGTGTGTGTGTGTGACGGTGTCTGTGAATATGCAAAAATGCCAGGCAAATGTTGATTCTGCCACTGAGAGCGGTGGTAGGTGAAAGTAAAGCAATTTGTTTAATTAATTGCACGCAAGCAATTTTGCACAGAGTCAAGCGATCACTGTGCCAAGTTAGCGAGTCCAATTAACTGAGCAATAATCACTGCCAATGGCCTGCAAATGAGCGGAGTTCAAGCAGGTTAAACCTAGCTTAGCCCTCTTTAGTTGGATTATCATAATTTGTGAGTGTCTGCCTGCTTAAGAACTATTTGGATTGGGATTATCTGCCCATATTGGAAGCTGCAAAAGGGATTCTACAGCCATTGGCATATCGGCAAAGGTGAGTTGAGGGTTTCTTTAAATACTAAAGGACCTTGGGCATTACAAATTGTACTTTCAAATCAGCTAAACATTAATAGTTCACTTAAAAACGTAATAGTGTCCATTACAGCTTAAATACTAAAGTCATTCTTCAGTTAACTAGCTTTGGTAGTACTTAAAAATTAATGGTCCATCTAAATACGTTCTATTTCTTGTTAGTCTCCATTACAGCTTAAACTACTATTAAATATTGGAGTTATTCCCCAACTACCTATTTAAAAATGCTGTAAATTTGAATAATAACAGTTTAAGTCACTTTTCGTGAGCTGGTATTCCCCGCTCAAGATCCGCAAACCTCTCATAAGCAAATTCATTGTTTATTACCGCGACTTGGGGCTTCTGAGCAGCCTGAAGTAGCTCACCACACCTTGGAAACGGAGCATTAATGTGTTCATTCTTGCGCTAAACTGTTCATAAAAATATGGAATAAATTCGCTAATAAAGAGCCGCGTATACATACCTACATATCGGCAGGGAGATAAAAATCTATATGCAAATGCGACCGACTTACAGTGGAGTGGAAGTTATGCTAAAGACCCGCATGGGAAGATCATTTTTTGGCTTGTCTCTTTCTGTGTCGCAACCCAATTTCAATTCTGATTTCGACCCGAGACTCTAGTCGAATTGTTCTTTTTTTTCTCGTGACAAAACATTTGGCAATAAGCTGGAAATATGTGCTGTGTATCTTACAGATACATTGGCTAGTTTTTCCGTGTTCTGGTTTAAAGTGGACAACAGACAAGCTCGTAAACAGTCGGGCTCACATATGTATGCATATATCTATCTGTGGGTACAAGTTCGAATGGTCTTGGGTAAACTATTTTTATTGACTTTAGCTTTGGCGTTTGACACCTTTGCGGTTTTGTTTACGATCCCAATGAGTGTCTGTCGTCCAAGAAACAAAGAGAAAGGGGAGGGCAGCCAAGGGGGAATTAACTTTATGCTAAGCACTGTTAAATATGTTGCTTAAAATGTGTGTGTTTAGCTATCGTAGAGGAGTGCCAATATATACTTGAGGTTGTATTAATTTCCTTAATTAAAGCTAATTGTCTTGGGCACTAAGAAATTAGCTAATCATTTAATGTTTATGTTAATTGGGTCAGTTCTTCCATGAATAATTGAATAAAGTTTAATTATTAATAGAAATAATGATTGAGAAAAGGTTTCAAACCCTTTTACAATGCACATTACAACACAAAACACGTACAAATTTATTTATCATTGTTTTTAGCCCATAAATAACACAGTAATTCTGTTTGGATTGGCTTAAAAATAAAGCAGACTTTGAATAAATTACCTATCATAAATTATCTTAGCCTGAAAGTCATATTATGCAACAGTATTTCAGAAAAGTATAATCAAACATTAAATATAGGACTTTTAAATACTTTAAAATAGCCTTAAAGTACACAATACAACTTTTAAAGAGCTTTAAGAGTATAATTATGTTTTATTTTTTGAGATGTTTTTAATTTTGGACACCTTTTTAAGGTGAAATGTTAAAATCTATTACTTTCGTAAGCACCTCCGATAGGAAGAGACTTTAAAACTAACAGAGGTCTTTAAAAAACACTTTCTAACTTGTGGGCGGCTTGACACCAAGAATAACCATAAACCCAAACCCACAAGAAACATTTTAAAACGAAGCAAAGTCAAAGCTTTAGAGTTTCGAGGGTCTAAAATAATACACCATATTAAAAGGCTAATTTATGAACTTATTTTCTGTAGAATTCGACCATAGCCACCTCCTGGGTAGAGTATAAATATTTTATTGTTTAAATCAGCGAATCAAGTCGAACAAAAGGCTTTGAGGCCCAGCTGCTGCCTGTGAGAATTGTGGTCTTGTGGAATTTTTGTGGGCCACAGAGGTAATCCGGGGGTCTTGGGGGCCTCAAAAGCCGCTCGTGCCGACGACACACACCTGACAAGCGAGTCAAACGCAGCCGAGGGACCACATTCTGTGGCCTGACATTATTGATACATTATGGGGCCGTTTTATAGGGCCGCCATCAAAGGAAAGGGCTTTGCTTTGGAGAGCCAAAAAAGAGGCAGAGGAAATAGATATAGAGACGTCTGTGGGAGATATATCTCTATAGCGATAGTGAGAGCAAGCTGTGGTCAAAGACTGGGCTTTGTTTTAATTACCAGTTGGGCGAGCGTGTGTCCCACTTGGGCCTGTCACTGTGTCACCCCTGGTGAAGGGATTGGCTGGGGGGATACACACCGAGCGGGGCCAGGGCGTGGCCCTTTTTGTCTCCCGTTAAGCCAATTGTCCATTAAGCTGCTGGCTGCTGGCTCTCCGATTGCATAAGCCCCAAACTGCGAGTATTTCACTGTCAGTTGAGATGAAAAAGTGCTTTTTATTATTTTCCTTCGCTTATTGGTATTTTGCCCCTTGCTGACATCACGTGACAGCAACAACAACAACGGCAACAGCACGGAAAACATGGCTTAAATGCTGGTTCGGTGGCATTTTTTCGCCGCGAAACAAATAATTTAAATGTCAATGGGCGAGAGAGCAGGCCAGCAGCCAAGCAGCCAAGCAAGCAGCTCTTTTTGGCCACGAACAGCGGAGGCCCAATGCCCAATAACAACCAGATGACCCAATTCCGGGCAGACACTGCACCGAAAAACACTTTCTCTCCGGCTCCGGCTCCAGCTTCCACTCCGATCGCGTTCTGGGTTCCCAATTTCGACCTCGTCGCTCGTTCGCAATTAAGAGAAAATTTAATTTTGAATTTATTAAGGCAAATAAGCTGGGGACTGGTAGCCCAAAAAATGCCGTTCGTGTCTTGCTTTTGACATGAATCAATGTTTCCTCCGCATGCAATCGGTTTCAGAACGCCGAAGACGAACGTTGGAGTTGGAGATAATTACGGACCTCCACACAGTTCTTCAGATGCCACAACAAGCTCTCCGGATTGGCCTTGGGTACTTATTGCCAAAAGAAATTCGAAAATCAAATTAAGATCAACAGGTTATTCGTCCAGCCTTCGTTCTGGGATGATGATGGATGCATCTGGGGACTGAGTCATGTAATTTCTGATCAAGCTCCAGGGGCGGGGTCTAATCTAGTTAGGCAGCTTAATAAATTGATATTTTTATGTTGAAATGCTATGGGAATCATATCAGTGGTTTGATTTATATTTATATATTTTTTGAAGATTTAGTATTAATTAAATTGTTAAGGCTTATAAGACAGAAAGTTCTGGGATGTTTTGTTAGTATGAAAAACTTTTAGAAGATA
>JAEIIH010003139.1:0-10762 GCA_018904745.1 Drosophila orosa
CCATTAACACAATATTACAAATATTAATACCTGAATCAATATTTTCGCGGCCAAAACAAATGAAAATTAAACTAACCAAGTTAAAGTCAGCAGAAACCCCTAAAAATATTGCCAGATTTTATATCTAACAATTAAATATCCAGCAAGCTGCAGCACGAACCTCTTTAATATTTTCACAAGCCAAACTCAGGTTTCGGATGTGATGGTCATGTGATCAACACATTATACACTCCCCAAAACATAAAAAACAACACATTTTCTGTTTCACTTTGCGGCTGTTGTTTCTTTGTCATGTTCATTACAGAGTCGGTTTTTGGGCTCTGAACATTACACAATGGGGCGCTAGGAGTAAGCCGTAGACAAAAGGCTAGGGAAATACTCGTGATTGAATACATTATCCCCAGACCAGCACCATTATTCTGTACTGCAGGATGGATTGATGGGGGCTGAGGTGGATGAGGAAACTCGCTCGAGAAACGGGCCGACTCAAGAGATCTGCGTACAGAAAAATTTCAAGTGCACTTCATTAGCATATAACGATCGTTGCTTTGATGATCATCAGCCGACATCAACGTCAAATGCTGTCTGCCATGATGCAATTTTTGCATCTCTTGTCTCTTGTCTTTTCTCAGTGACGTTCATCGATGTGGCTTCGAAATATTGGTTACATTGCCAAGTCTGTGGGGCAGGCAGGGGTGGACTTAACCTCCAAAGGGGTTCAATAGAGGTCCAAGAATTTTTTCAAAATTATTTTCCGTCATAACAATTCAAAAATTATTCAGTACAAATTATTTCCTTAATGGTTTTCCCCAAATACCAACTGAGTAATATATTTTCTGGTCCCTGCGCCCCTGGTGTAAACCGGCTGCTGTTGCAGTTGCAGCTGCTGAACATTGGACGCAAGCCAAGAGGCGTGAAGATCATAATTCTACATATATGCCAGTCCCCATGAGGCCGTACGGCTGCTTTTTATGGCAAGAAAGTGTAAACGCTGGCAGAGTCACGCGCTCGAGCCACCGACCAACACAGCGGCGAGCATTTAACTTTCGTTTTCATTGCGAAAGTGCATACAACTTGATATTGGTAAACAATTCCAAGACGGTGTGGTGTCGCTCTCGAAGCTGCGGCCTGCATGCAAATCGGACTCTGACTGGCACTCGGTTCGAGTGCAATTTTCATTTGTTTTACCATTTCTTTGCGATCAAATGGCAGTCGGTTACGGCCACCAAGGTCGCCGGCAGCAGTTGTGGCAACCGCTTTGACCCCATTTCAACCCATTTTGGCTAGAGGAGAGGCAAGCCCGCATTTAGACCATGTTTAGGTCGCTCTAAATGGCTCATATGAGCTGAAAACAGCGATATAATCACCTCGAAATTGAGGGATAATTTAACAGAAATTTTGACAACGCACCCAGGTGCGTGGTGTGTGTGTGTAGCTTGAACATTTTTTAAGGGCAGCCACCGAAAGCTGTGAAATCTTTACGGGCAATTTACAAGTGAAATGTGAGAAAGTGAAAAGGGGTATTTTTTGGTTATGGAAATTAAGATAAATATCCCAAATAGGTGATGCTGGAGATCAGGGAAATTATACCACAAATTGATGCCAATAAAATATGGTTTATGATTGTGATATCCCATTTAACATTCTGGAAATAAATTATATACTAAGGTTTCAAATAGATTTACTATTCAAACTCTGTTTCAACTTATTTTAAATAACAAATAGCGAATTAGTGTCTTGGCTTTCTGTACCAATTTTTATGCCCATCATAATAACCATCTTCACTTCCAGCCTCATCTCCAGACTTATGTAAAACGGCAACCTGTTGCAGCACCTTGAAATGACGGAAGCCGCCAAGTGTCAAAAAATGAAAATGAGAAAAAATAAAGACCTGAAAAGGCTCTTTAAGCTTCAAAATGAAGAGCTAGGCACATTAACAAATATTTAGTTCCGTTGTTGGACGAAAAAATTACTCAAAAACGTGGCCCCAGTCAAGCCTGTTGGCCACTTCATCCTGCTGAAGTTGATTACGTCGTTGATTTCACTTTCAGCTTCATTTTTTCTGATTTTTTTCCACGGACGCCTTGTACCGTTTTTATTTTGGAAAAGAGAGGAGCTCGAAAATTTCTTTTTAACCCAAATAAACCAGTCGTAAACAAGATGTATACACCGGTATATACATTTTATATATGTTTGTGGTTGATTGTGTCACATTTTTGTGGTGCACGAAAAGAGAGACAGAAGAAAAGACAATTGGCGACCCGTTTCTTTTTAGATTTTTTCTCGATCTTTAGCTTTCAGCGACTGTGCATATTGGCTTTACTTTTATTTATTTTTCGGGTTAACCCGTTTCTGGGTGCAGAAGTGGTCAGACAGGACGGAGTGGACACTCGCAGAAATCAGAAATATTTGTGCGGATTGAATTATTCTTGGCAAAGCTGAAAACAAGTTGAGCAACGGCTTCTTGATTTATGGAATCACTTGGGACTGGAATTGGAATTGGAGTTGGCCAACGACAGCGTTATGCATGCTCTCCTCAGGGTCAACCACTACAGATCAGAGATCTCTCAACATAACATTATTATTATTATTGCCTTTCACCAGGAAAAACCCGAGGAAGAAAAGGAGTTCTAGGCTTTGCCTAAAGTTTATTCAACTTTTCACTGGATCAACTTTCAGAGATCCCAGCCCAGACACAATAAGATGATTAATTAGTCAATATATTAGACTCGGGCATTAATCAGAAACGTGTCTCTAAACACGCTGGAAATAAATATGATAAATGACGGGCCATCGAAAGACGGGCAAGACTTGCAAATTAAATTACAAAAACACATAAAAAAGATACACAACACAACGAATTCTCGACCAAGAGAATTTTGGTTTCGGTTTCAGCCTTGAACTCGCCACTCTGTTTGGTCAGTTAATTACTTATTTATCATATACACGCTGGCTAATTGATTTTTAAGCAGTTCTAGCCAGCAAAAAATTGAAAAAAACATCGAGATAGAAGAGGCGGCGCCAGTTTTAATTTAAATTTCGGTTTTCCTTTCTGCCAGCAGCTGGGTGCTAATGAATGTGAGTCTGAAATAGATTAATCGCAACCAGAACACTTAAATGATGATGGGAGAGCTTTGGCAAAGAAGCGGAATTTGTTGGCTGAAATTTAATGTCGGAACAAGACAAATTATGCCATTAATTTTGCTATTCCATGATTTTTGCCAACAAGAAGTTGTTCTCTTGTCTGATTAAAAGATTAGGAATAAATAATAGCGCCTCTGAAGCTCATAAGATATTTCTTCATCTCTTGTCTTTTAAGCTTGACATCTTAATGAATATTTATTTGTATAAATCTTAGTTGTTTCATGTTTTAAAGGAGATTATCTATCAACTGTATTTAAAATATATAAGATATGATTTAATATAACTCTCAAGGTAATGGAAAAACCTTTTTTCCCTGCTTCCAACCTTCTTTTACATTAATTCCCTAATTATTCCCACGATTCCTCTTTAAAAATCGTCTTAACTTTCCACCTTGACCCTTGTTTTTCTCTTATTCCTTCGCTTTTTTTATATCCCCTTCTTCATCCCATAATTACCACCCACATCCGCATTGCTGTCGTCGATGCGCCTCAGTGTCAATTCAAGTTCGTTGCCTAAGTCTTTCGTTTCATTAGTCGCCCGACCCACGCGACTGCTCCAATTCGCCACCGAATACCATTTGGCGGTTGCAAAAAATCATAATTATAAAAAAACCATAAATTTGTAAGCCAGTAAGCCGGCGGTGAGCCTCCGCGTTGACATCGCATTAGGGGGGCGAATAGCCAAAGCCTTGACGCCAGAGTGTGCGAGTCAATGAAAAAATGTCAAAAGAGTGTTCAAAAATGTTCGTATGCTGTAAAACACTCGACGCAACTTTTAGCAAGAATTCCACGAGTTGGATTTAAGTGACTTAAGTGTGTCAACTAGACAATGTCAGCGCTCAGTCGACGCAGTCGGCGGCAGCACTTGTGCTTAATTTGCCTGAGCAATCGGCTTGCTCGGTTGCATTCTGGGCAGAGGTGGACTTGAAAGGGGTTAAAAGTAAGCAAATAAATTCAATATGTTTTTGTTATAATTTTATAATTAAAATGATCAAAAATCCTCAAAACGCAACTTCAAGATGCAAACAAAATGTTAGGCTTTGAAAAGAAGATAAAAGCTTCATTTAAATTGTCTCTAAAATATGTTTAAAGACCTTCCAGGGTAAGTTCTCTCAATAATAATTTCTTCTTAAATATCTCTTTAAAGAAAACTCCCCTAAAATACATTTTCCTTAACCAACACCTCTGTGATTCTGAGCTTTGCCGCATGACTAAGCCAAAGAAGTCACAGCGCCGGTGGCCAAGGCCTCGCCTGGCATCGGATCGGAATGGATTGGAATGGAGTGGCCGCCGGTGGGGGGAGATGCCAGCGAGATGCCAGATCCAAGATTCCGGGCAGATTATCCAACGCAGATTGCATAAGCTACTCTTGGTTTGGGTTCCCATTTGCATAACTTACACACACTGATTAACACAAAGCGCCAAATTAATGCGACCAGGCAGGCAGTGTGGGGAGAAAAACTTTCTACACTTAGCGGCCGCCTGCTAGATTTACGGAATCTGTTAATTAAGTCCAGACTCTGGCGGGGATCTGGCGGCGATCTTCATATTGATGATGGGCCCGCCGGATAGATTAATTGCAGGCCTATAAATCGGCTACGCCTGCCGCCGAATTATGTAAAGTTTTCTTTTTGGGATGCCTACGCTGGAAATTATGTCAATGCGGTTAACACGAACCAGCCAGAGCGAGCGCGGACTGAAAACGAAAATAAAGTCACGATTGTGTAATCGTTCCAAAAAAATAAAGACTGAAAAAAATCACCACCTGGCACGACGGCATACACTCGTAAAAGCGAAAAGACTCTTTTGTTTGCTGACAACTCGCCATGGCTTTTTCTCTTCGATTGTTGGCATCTTCCCAGAGCCCAGAGCCAAGAGAGCCGAGCCGAGCCGAGCCGCCGAGTGAAAAATGAAAGTGAAACTTGTCAGCTTCAGCTTTGAATTTCGGGTTAAAAATTGATTTTTCATCTCGGTCGCTGAGCAAAGAAATCCAATTCGAATATCGATATTACATGATCGCTCCACCGACCCATAAATATTCATAACTTGAATAAATTTCTCGTCTTTGTCATAATGCAAATTCTCAACCGAAAACTATACATATATTTCTTGGTATTTCAATGCTGCCTCAAGGACCAGCGGAAAAGGGGAAGTGATAACCTGACTGAATCTGTCAATCTGCGACTTCCGTTGGCGCTTCTTGTCGTCTCAGTTCGCAGTAGAAAATTGATGATTAATGATGCCTGGCTAAAGCGTATTCGCATGTCTTACAAACTATAATTTGCCTTAATGGCCATCTGCGTTTTGAGTTTAGGCTCACAGCTCAGAGCTAATGCATAAATAAAGTCGTAAATGCAGCTTAAGTCCGCCTTCGAAAATATATGCCAAAACTGAAACTTGTTTCTAAGGTCACAATATGTTTTAGGCAAGATTTACATATTCTTGATATTAAATTAGCAAATAAACATGACTTGAGGACATTTTAAATAACTAGTGATTATGCAAATATATTTCCAGTAAAAATATATTACAAAATAATTAACAAACTTGAAAGAAAATCATTTAAACAGCAAAAAACTCTCCTTAAATCACATTATTTTTCCCACTTTGTATTAAGAGTTCTTGTCGTACCATTAATTATTTAAATCACTCAACAAACACATCAACAACTTAATAAATTAATTAAAAACTAACAAAACTCACCATAAAATTAAACTAAACAGCATTGGTTGCTTCTTCATGCTGAAGCAGAGGGCTGCTCCTGCGGCCACTTTCTTATGAGGTTTCTTCTTCTTTTAAATTAAACGACTTACTAATTTATATAGTTAGACTTATTAGCTCTTTGTTAAACAAAATAAATAGGTTTAAATTATATTTGGCACGTTTTGCGAATTTGTTGATTGATACGAGTATATAATAAATATATTTGTATATATGTGGGTGTGTGTTGTTGCTCTAGCTAAACTCTCCTGGCTGTGAATCTCTCGGATGTGAGTGCTCGCTGGGCGAGGAATTTACCACCAGCGACTGGGCGACTGCGACGGAGTCTTGCCAAAGAGATTGTAACCGATGATGTATGCTATGATTTGTATCCTTTCGGTAATTAGCATAACGTTGGCAATGCAGAGCGCAGCATTGACCCGAATAGCACAGCGACGAGCCTATCTTGGCCACGAAAAAGGGAGTAGAAAGACCAGGCGATTCCTCTGCGACTTGGGCGACCCACACGACTCGATCGGTGTGAACGCGCCAACGAACTGAGGTGGCCGCTAAAACGAGTCGAGACGAAACGAAACGAAACGAAACGAAACCGATAGCGATACCGCAACCGAAACCGAAACCGATGCCAAGATCTTTTCCAGACCCAAAGCCACACTCTGACTCTGACTCTGAACGCGGCAGAGGCAAAAACGTATCTGAAAGCTGCCAGCCAGCAGACCGGGCTTAAAAGGCAGGGCCACAAAACACAGACACCGAAACGGATCTGCTGTAAGCCAAGATCCGAGCTTCGCCCCACAGCGAAACCGGTAACACAGACGGAGCTTTGCCGGCTCTTCTCCCGCTCGCTCGCTCGTTCGATCGGTCGCTCTCCGGGCCAAGACCACGCTCTCCCAAGGGAGAAAGTAAAAGACGCTACACTGCCCAGCATGGGACGGGGCCAACAGTACACCTACGCACAGAAAAAAAATACATGAAGACTCAATGAGAATCACTACGAAATGGGAAGGCTATTTGTCCGTTAGCACGTGTGTCTTGTGAAAATTATTTAGGAGTCTTTGTTAAGTTGTTAAAAAAATATATAAATAAATTGTGTGACCTTCTAAAGTATTTCCTTAATATTTAATTATAAATTAAGCTCAGTAAATATTTAAGAAATTCAATGAATGTTTGAACATTTAAAATTATACAATTCAATTTCAAGACTTCCTTATTGGGATCAAAAATAAATTTCTAAAAACTATCTCTACCACAAATTTCCCTCTGTGCACACTGACCAGAAAAGGGTAACAAAAATCAGGCCAAAAATCATGCTTTTGTTTCGCTTTGCGGTCAGAGGCAATTTTTGGCCAACTTCGGCTCGCCGCGTTATTTTTATTTTTTTTTTTTTCTGACACCTTTTGTCTGCACTTTTGATTTCAAATCGCATCTTGTGAAAGGAGTCACGCGCTTTGTGTCTCTCTTATTATTTTTGTAATTTGCACAAGAAACAAAAATACAAAAATAAAAAAGCACAGCAGCAGCTGCTTCCCAAAAAAAAAAAAAGAAGACGCCGAAAAGTAAGAAGAAATAAAAACCTGAGTGAAGAGGCAAATATTTACGGCTGGCAAAGAGTCGAGTGGAAACAAGTTTCATCTCATTGTGAGACGAGTCTCGAGTCTTGAGCCTCCTGCTGTGATGTAAGCACCCAGAGCCCCAGTGCCGGTGCCCATATCCAAACCCAAACTCATTCCCAGACCCCAGACCCAGTCTAAGTTCCAATTCCAGTCTGGGATTCAGATTCCGAGCCCAGCTGCAAAGGTCTTGCCATTGGGCAACCCGCCAAAGAGCCTCGTTTTCCATCTATGTACACAGAAATAAATATTGTCTACTAAATATGGTAATAAGATCGAAAAATTAATTTTTTTAGGATTCAAAAGAACTTAGAATGAAGTCACAGAGCCTGCAAAATGTTAAATTTCCATTAGGCTTGGGTACCTAAATTAAGACTCATATTCCACACCCTTTTCTCTCTCTGCAAAGCCGAATTAGAAATCGAAATGCAGCAAATCAGCGATAGGGCATCCCCCGCGACGTCCAGACACAACAAAAAAGTGTTGCTGTCTTGGCCAAGTTAATGGTTTGGCCAAACAATTCGGTTAGTGGCCGAGTGCTAAAATGCCAAGCAAACAGCGCAGACAGGTGGCGCATGTCGACCAGCCATAAATTGGACAGCTAAATGTCATCAAAAAGGAGGCTTTGCCTATAAGCCAATAAATAAATAAATAAAAACAAACAAAGGGTGGAGGTATCATCAGACACTTGAATTGCTAATTGAAGTCACCCGAAAACATTTAGAGACCTTTGTACACGAAATTCGGCATATAGCATATAATTTTCGGGTGCAGAGAAATTTGCATTGTGAAGGACGAGTGTCTAACCAGAAATCCGGTCAATTTATACAATATTTCGAAATGCGTCATAGCTTGGGACTAATTTAAATATTTCTGACTAAGTTTGCTAGTAGCTTTGTTTGGCCGGATTTACCTAGAATTAAATATATGACCGGGGGGAATTCACGAATAATTGTTAGCACATACTCGGCTTTAATTGATATTGAATAATTTACATTATCAACTTCCAATTTACTCAATAATATGTGATATACAAATAATTATTATTAAAGAAATTTTGTAAACCTTTGTAAGATATTAAAATTTGCCTTTACTTGACCTCAAAATGATTGATACTCTCAGCACCAAATTTAAGCTATAAAATATTTATAAATTATTGCTTTACAAATCAAAAAAATAGAGGTACAATATAAATAGGTAACTAAATAAATTCCCACACATTAAAACCCCAAATTGTAAACAACTCTGGACATCGGTAAGACAACCTCCTCAAAGCGTTAACAACTCGACAAAAAAGATTAAGAAATACATCGTAAACATGTTCCCTTGTAGAAAGTGCATTCTGAGAGTGAGATCCCCGCCTTTTTGTGTTAATTTTTTTGGGGGGGAATAATTTCATTTCATCGGTAAAAACCCATGAAGAAAAGAGTGTTGTATTCGTGTTGAGTTGATTTTGCCCAGAGCCGCAGGCATGCAGGTCAATGTATTTATCGAGAGCTGGAGATGCGCATTTTGATTTGCATAATCTCACATTAGCTGGCATTATGTTTTCCTCATTTCGATGCCCCGATGCTGATGATTATGATGATAGGCAGCCCTCAGCTTTCCAATCAATCAGGGCCTGCCGCGACATTTTACATTTCTCAGATGTGCAGCCAGTGTCGTTTGTTTTGTTGCTGTGCTGCCTCTTCTGTGTTGGCTTTCATGGCTAATGGACGCCCCTCACATGACCTTGCACGGGGGGCCTTAATTTGTCACCTCTCCAAAAAGTTGACCAAAACAAAAAAGCGAGCTTAAATTACATTTAAACGACCATTTCAGCGGCCACTCGCCGCTTAATTGCAGGCGAAATGGATGTGACTCCATGGCTTTGGCCACTGGCCGGAGATGTTTCTCCGCTCGAAAAAAATGGCATCACAAGAGATGGCATCACGTGCTTAATGCTAATAGCGACTCTGCATAATATACACATAGATAATATAGTAACAGGAACCAAGCCCCAAAGCTCTAACTAAGGAAAACATCGAACCAAAAGTTGTTTGCTTGCTTTTCGGTTTCGGAGTCTCATGTGATCTGAGCATCGCGTCGAATGGCGACGTTTTTTCTTGTCTGTTTTGGTTAACAATAATTAATAAATGCAATGGAGACGCTTACTCACACATCGTATATTACTTTCGGTTTTTTTTTGGCCAAAAACACTTGCTAATTGTCAACGCGGATGTTGGGCTTTATGTGTCGGAGTTGACCCCCAACTGCAAACTTCAATCTTAATCAAAAAAAATTTAGGCCTTCTGTTGGCTTAGGCTCTGAGGAAGTTTTTCATATTAAAAATTACCTACATTTGGTCTAGAATTTCATAAGATTAATTATTAACTAACTTTAAAAAGTCATAAAATTATACTATACATTTTAGAAGTAATTTTCTTACTTCGTTCTTACTTTGATTTTCATTTGAAGATGAAGATGATTGATGCAGATTTATAGTAGGATGCTGTACCTACAAAATATATATATTTAGTTAATTAACGTATTTAGTTTAGATTTAACAAAGCATAATAATGGTAGCCCTAATAAAGGGTTAGGGGAAACCTTCTAAGCCGGTTCTTTCTATTCATTAGTGTCTGGCGCTAAAATTACGAACTTGAAACTGGGATTTTTCGGTTTCGGTTTCTTTATTCTTTTTCTCTTTTGTTTTGTAGGTTTCGGTATCAGAAGAGCCTCTCAGCTGGCCATTGGCCAAAGTTTTGTAGCCTCGAGAATATCGTGTGCCTGGCACTAAATCGATCTTTTTACGGCTCTTCAAATGGCGTCAAGATCTGCCAAGACTCGAGGTCCGGTTTAACGCATTACGTAAAAGAGACGAGCACACACACCGAAAAATAAATAAATATCGCTTTAATGATATTGAAAACAATATAGCCAAAAATTCCGTTAGTCAAAAATAATAAAAAATAAAATAAATACGAAAAAGCTGCCTCCAAAAAGTCGCTCAAGTGTTGGACGTGTGCTGTTCACGTTATGTCAAAGCAAATTTCAATGACAGAGAGATGGGGCGAAAGGGTCGACATCGGCATCTGCATCGGCCTTTCCGTAATTTATGTATCGTTAAATATAAAAAATTTACAATTTATAATCGGCGAACCGAGACAAACGGCAGGCGGCAATAGCCACAATTGAAGATGCTCTCACATTATGGGAGACCGGTTCCTTTTTTTTAACAAAAAAAATGTTTAACAATGTATATATTTTCGCACTTGAACACTACTCAAAGCCAAGGCAGAGAAAGTA
>JAEIIH010003141.1:0-17743 GCA_018904745.1 Drosophila orosa
AAATAAATTGATTCTTTCATTCAATTAAATTAATTTTGTTATATCTGTAACTACCAAAAACTGTTTAAACGAACCTCGTTACTTGGTCAAACACCAGGCCCCAAGCCATGGCGACTCTTTTGATTTTTGTTTGTTGCCTTTTTACTCATTTCTGCCGCCTGGCCTGGCCACCCTGGAAGGCTGTGACCGAAAGAAAACTTCTAACGAGTTTCATTTTCGGGTTTTTCCTTTTCGGCTCTTGGTGAGGCCTGGGAGGCGGAAGCCTGGTCCTGGTGCCGCCTGTCAGTTGCCAACAAGGAACATTTTTTGTTTCCTCTTGCCTTCTCCAGTGTGCGCTCGGTTGTTGTGTGATTTATATCACAATTTACTCGCATTCAGCCCGCCTTTGTCGCGGGACCGGACTATTTGGCTGTTATTGGATTACCGGAAACTTACCTAGCGGCCCTCTCCGCCGATTCCCCAGAGCGTGCATATATCCTATAGTATAGTTAGTGGCGGAGACACGGGAGGCGGTCTGTCGATGATAAATCAACGCGCTAACGAATTTTTCGTTTGCTTTCGCTTTCTCGGCTTTTGTTTCGCTGGAAAAACAGAGAAAAACAGAGAAGGTGAATTCGCCAGGGCTAACAATACCTTAAGCCTTTGGTGTGGGACAGAAGTTTGGGCAGCAGCAGCAGCTTCATAAATTGCCAGTTCGCCTTTGTTTCTCAAGATTTTTGCTTGGGTTATTTTTAATTTCGTGGCGTTTGCAATTTCTCAGTGTCAGTTGGAGAGCCTTAAGAGTCCTCGGGATTCTGCCGCAGACAGAGATGAAGTGGGCGGGAATAGGGGCGGGCGTGGAGTGGCTCATTAGCCTTTGTTGTGGCCGAAATACGAGGAAAGCAATGCATATTTACCCTTCAAGTGGCTGCCGCTGATAATCATTTCCAATTGTTGATGGTCTGTGTTTAATTAAATTAGCAACACTCGAGTAATTACAGGGAGCTCCTACTGCGCCTCCCTTCACCGACGAACGCAAACCCTTCCATGTTCCATATTCCGTTTGGGGCAACATCAATCATATGCCGAAACTCAAATACAAAGCCTGACGAAAAATAGAAAGAGAATTTCTAACTTTTTGCTTTCTGTGTCAGCCTCAAGAAGATTTATGGCCGAAACGGGGATGAGATGGGGCCCCAGGACGGGACACATGTGAGTTGGCAAACCGAACTGACAAAAAGGAGAATACCGAGTGGGAAATCCCTTAAACGAGGCTAACAAATGTAGTTTTGAGTCACATTTGGCTCAGCATCCGACTGATTGTTTAAATAAATGAGTCAGTGCCCCAGCTATCCAACAATTTTATTGATTTTGTAGTGCAACTTGTCGCCTCCTCACCCTTGTCGTAGTAGTTACCCTCAAAATCGACAAGCCGTTGATTGATGGATAGCTAGGGCCAGGACCTTATCGTCCTTCTGAGCAATTTACTAAAGAATTGCATTTTACTTTAGTTTTTATGGTCCGCATATTTCTGCCCCCATGAAACCTTTTCTCCATTCTCGAAAGTCTAACAAATAGTTTGCAATTATCCCTTCTGCGGAGATGTTACGCTCTGGGGATGGGATCTGGGAACCGAAAAAACATCCCGTCAGGAACTCATCCACTTCGACGTCGGAGTCTTCTCCCACGACATGTCCAGGCATTTGATTGAGCGACCATATAAACATTTGACCGTCCATTCCTCTCACATCTACAGTAGGTTCTTACCAGTAAGAAACCATTTACTGTAAATAATCAGATAGAATTGTTAAGTGAAATATTTCTAATAAAAAGGTGTGCACGTGTTATTTCTATTTAACTTAAAGATCTCTATTAATACCTGTTCTAAGTCCCTTTAAGGATTAAATATTTTATTCTCCACAGTCTAAGATCAGCATGAAAAGCCCGGATAAAACATTAAGCTCAAAATCATATCGAAAATATCTTTAATTTTATATTATTATAATTATATCGAATTTTGGTATATTAAATATATTTCATTTCCATTTAAAATATATTTATTATCGACTAGACTATCTGAAAAATTGTAAGGCAAGGCTCCCATATATCCAACAAAATATCATTTTTACAGACATTCTTCATACATCAAAAAGGCTTTTCACTGTAACATAAAAATACTTTTTCAAGGCAAAGAACTATATATATAAATATATGTTGAGGGTGTGGTCGCATAATCGATAGTCATAAACATTAGAGCTTTAAATTTAATATCCCTGATGGCTTGGCACATCCAAAAGGGACTCGCCCACAATGAGTGAATGTTCCATTGGACATTGCTTATGTTATATGTGGTGACATCGAGAGGAAGATATGCTCGGAGAGGGTGCAACTAAATGTGGCATGACACTGTGAATAGAACTAATTTTCCCTCTCTCATCATCATTCCCAACGGTACGACAGGGCTGACAATGCAATTGATGGACAGGACATGAACTGATTTCGTTGAAGGACCCGTGCTATTTGCGGAACCAACTTTGAGGAATACAAATGTACTGCAGCTGCTTCCCGGGGTCCGCTTTAATAAGCCTCAAATTATATGGCAAACAGCCGCTTGTTTTTTTCTACTTTTTGCCCCGCCTTTCTTGCCCGCAACTTTTTTGCCTGCACCAATTTGATTTTGTCATTAAAAAGTTTTTAGCGAAATAATAAAGTTTGTCAGCGCGGAATTCGAGGACCAAGCCGAAGGAAAAAAGATCGCCAGAAAGGAAAAAGGAAATCACAGTCCAAAAGTGTCCAATGAAAGTTTTCGTTGGCCATGTAGGGGCGTCAGGGCGGGGCTAGGAAGGGGACAGATGGAGCTGGCCCAGAGTAAACTATGGACTGTGGTCGGAACCGAAATTGTACGCTTATCTTGGCAGAGTCAGAGATGTGTCCGAGCTCGAGCGCGATATGTCGCAATTTTAAGCGCAGTCAGCTCGGATGAAAAACGATTTTAAATAACCTGCAGTCATCACTTTTTGCCAGCGAAAGTTTAATTGCAATTTTTTTTAATTCAATAAATAAATTGATAACTTTTTAAGTGATTCTGTTTTTCATATCATGAAAATTGTATTGGTTGGGATGTGATTTTAAAATTACCTGAGGATATATGTACGCCAATTATTGGCGTTTTTAAATGGTATTTATTTTTTAATCCATATATTTAATTAACTTTTGGAATGGAAATGAATGGTGTAAGTGAATAATAATTGTTACAGTACAAATAACTAGGAAAGTCGTATTATTTTATGTACTAACTTGTCTTTACTAAAAATATCAACGCCTTTGCGCTATAATTTAAATATTTATTTTCTGTACCTTAACAAGGCTTAATTTCCATGTTAATAGGGAATAAATACTTATAAAATGCAAGTTCCAAGTCCAGATCATTCCTCTAAATATATCAACAAATCCTAGGTATAATTCTGTTCAGTTAATACCAGATAAGACCTAAACCTGACAGCCTCGTTATGAAATACTCAGTCCGCCGAATGAAGTACACCAGTAGGATACTCGAGTCATTCTGTGCTCATTGAATTACATGCAGGTCGTACCGATGCAGATGCATAATTCAATTAGCATGTGGAAGAGTACACAAATGCCTGCTGGCACATCCTGTGACCAACGTGACGTATGCGCAATGTGGAGGCAGCAACAGGAGGAATGCGAAAGGGGACACTGTGCGCCGATGCTGCGTTATGAATTACATTTCAATATGCTTCAACGTGTTCATCATTTATTTAGCCCACTGGGGAGGACTAGCGGCAGTCGGGCAACTGGCAAATGCCAATAACGGAGCAAGCAGCGAGGAGCGAAGATCCTTGAGCCCGGCCAGGGACTGGGTTGCAAACAGGAAGCCGGAATGCTGCTGAGCCACTGCCGACGAGTGCTTAGCTCCGTTTGCAATTTCCGTTTTGTCACATTTGTCTAACTAAATGGAAATTTATGCAGCTCCTCGGCGATTCGGTCGTCGTCGTCGTCGTCGAGAGTGCCTGCCTTCGCGTTCATTTCTGAGCCTGGTTCCGGAGTGGGTTAATACTTTATTCACGGTCCAGCGCTTAATGAAAGAGTCATTACACTCATTCATTCATTCAATCGTTGATTCATTCATGAGCAGACGAGAGCGCGTGTCCTTTGTTTTTCGATTCCCAGCCAGTGCTGCCTCATGGGGCCTGTGTTGTTGTCGTTAATTAATTGATTTTCATTGATGCCTCGGTAGCATTAATCATACGCCATGTTGGCCCGTGCCTCTGGCAGACTATTGTTATTCTTCTCCTCCAGTCGCTTACTTTGCTGTCTTTCATGGAACTTTTGAGATGGGTTTGAGCTATGCAGTTTTTTGTCAAAGTTTTTCATTAACGCTTCACTAGACTGCACAGCACAAGACGCACAAAAAGATGGGGAAAAAGTTGCATCTGCTGCAAATTGAAAGCCTTTTTTATACCTCAAGCAGGGAGATACTGCCATTGGCATGCAATGAAACCGTAGAACAAAGACTAGAGCTTACATTTTATTGATTGGCTGTATCATTACTTTATTGGAATAATTCAGCTATTTAAGTTTTCTGTTACTCAATATTTATTTGTTAACATATTATCTTTATATATATTAAAAGAGTACACAAACATCGGATAAGCTGAGCTTAATTTCCTACTTAATGGAAGCTATATCTCTATAGAGACTTTGTTTCACATTTTAATTTTTATAACTACTTGAAATGCTATTTAAAGCAAAGTTAGTTGTTAACCTTCCTTTTTTAATACTCTCCACCATCAAGTCCTTTCCTAACGAAAATGCTCAATTCTTCAATGCATTACAAAGAGTTCAGAGAAAATACTTTTCCCTTCAGACACACTTCGCTGGCCCAAAAGAAGCAACCATTTATTCGCATCAATAATTTAATTAGATTCCACGATTAAGCCCGTTTAATTGCATACCAGCGAATGCAATAAATTTAAATGTACTTTCGCATTTAAGAGTTTTGTAAACGCAATTAAAACAAATAGAAAATAAACAGCCGCGGAATTTGCACTTTGGCCGCTGGGTTTGGCGACGCGTGAATAAATCATTTCCGCAAACAGCAAGCGGATTTTGCATAATAGATGGTAGGGATTTATGTGCGGTAATGTTGCCTAAAATATGCATAACTTATAGGCGGTATCTAAATACATTTATTCATATACAGTACGACCAAGCCGGAAGCATACAAATTGTCTCCCAGTCCCAAAAGGCGGCTGCCAACGCAGCTTAGCGCGAATCAATTAAATTGGCCTGTGGTCCGCCGCGGCGTCCTGACGGTTTCCATTTCCAGCTTAGTGGTTGACGTTTTGACAGTTTTATTGTAAGTCATTCGTGTTTAACTGCTTAAGCGAGGACTTATTTTGTGACCCATTTCTGTCTCAAAATAATTACAATTTAATCAAATATTTCAGTGACCCGAAATAAAATAAAAGGTCATAAAAGTTTGATATTTTGCAATTTTTGGATGTCAGTCGTACTTTGCGCGTATCAGAGTTAAACAACAATGAAAAAACAAACCAAATATTGAAAGATAACACTTGGAAAATCCTTATCTGTATGGTAAGCGTTTTGCCTATTTAATATAAGGCATTGGTAGGTATTGACAGGCTTAAGGTATTGGCAATTGTTTCTTTTTATGATAAAACTGACATTCAAATTTTCAAGAATTGACAAAAATTAATAAATGTTAATTAATTATGTATAAACTTCATATGCTAATTAGTTAACCAGAAAATCATTCCGAATTATTTGTATGTATTTTTGGCTAGGCTAACTTTTTTTTGTTAAAAAAAAACAAGTGAATAAATGTTTAGTTCTGTCCATTTTTATACTCTTGCAGGGTATTATAATTTTAGTCAGAAGCTTGAAATACAGTGAAGAAGTCATTTCTGACCCTATAAATCATATATATTCTTGATCAGGATCAAAAACTGAATCGATCTATATATGTTTGAAACAAAAAAATTTTTTTAACAATTTTTTACAAATTTGATAAAATTATCATTAAAATTGCCAAAAATTTTCAAAAATTTTAATATTTTAAAGTGTTAAATTTAGTATGCATATTTGTTAACACAATAAAATCTAGCTTAGAAAAGAATTCCGAAATTAGCTTCTATTCTAGTTTGAGTAGATTTTTCTATAAATGTGAAGTGTCGCCACCTATGTGAGAGCCAGAACTACAGAGTAAAATAAATGTAATGTAATGTAATGAATGTAAGAAATGTTTTTTTTAAGAATGTAAAAAAATTATCAATATTAATTCTTAAAATTAAAATTGAAGAAAGGGGCTTTAAAAATTGCGAAAAATCAATTCAATTAAAAAAAAAGCTTACCAATATTTTAAAATTTTCCCAGAAGCCGAATTATTTGGGGCTGCTTGGAGTTCTACGCCTTGATTGTTGGTGTCATAAGCCTCTTTGAAACCACGGATCCTATATTTCTATATATTCTATATTTCTTTTCTTTCTATTTTTGGTTTCTTACTATTTATTTATTTTCTTTTTTAACAAGTTTATTTTTACACTACAAACTTGTGGATAGGCCTCCTGGGTACATCCTCTCAACCTCTTAGGAGAGCTTTTGCATTTAGTTAAAATTTTCATCTCTGTTTTGTTTTAAGTGGCAATGGTGGGATTCTCAGGTACAAATGAGCTACCAGCGATCCTGGGACAACATTCTGGTAATGGCCATCCGCAAGTACTTCGAGGTGCACGTGAGGTCTGGTTCAAGGAGATGCTAGAGATAGCGCGACCCTTTCCTACTGTCTCATATGCGGGCAGAGGATGAGCTGAGCATTGTGCTGGCATCAATATCAACGACAAAAGCAATGAAAGACTACCAGAAGCTTATTAATACGCTCGTTTATTTGAATGAAGTAATGAACCCTTAGGATAACAAAGTACTTAATGTGATTCTGAATAATATTATGTTATACAAGGCACACGTTGTCTTGTTCTTTCTCAGAGCATTGGAAATTACCCAGTTTATATAAAATAGTCTTCGTAACTCGTACAATACTTATAATATAGATGGAAGAACTTATTGGATTGGCACTTTTGTGGGTGTGTATTACAACCTATGGATTGGCGTTTATCTTTTAAACACATAAATAATACTACGTAAATCTGGCTTGCATGCGTATGTAATGGGAATTATGTACAGTCTTGAAGCGGAAGGAATTGGCATCAATTCAAATCTTAACGCCCGTGCCCTGGCCTGTCGGAATCGCCGTGGGATTGGCTCCGCCAGGAGCAGTACTGCCACTGGCACTGCTCGAACTCATCAACTCCATGTACTGGAAGGGCACGTGGTAACTCTGGCCCCTGTGCTCCACCAGCAAGTGTCCTCGACCGGTGGACGCGCTCACCACGGTCACCGTATCGCCCTTTTTCAGCTGCTGCGCCTCTGCCTGGCCCTCTTCGGGGAAGTTCATCTTCATGACGCGACTCTGCGGATAGCCCAGCTTCGAGTTTCCGCTTATTGTGTAGCAGCGAGAGGCTGGCACCGGCGGCGGTCGTTCCTGTTGAGTATAAATTATTAGTTACTGAAATTGATATACCCAGAAATAATATTTTTGAATTACCAAATCTAGGCCGAAGAGACTGCAGGTTTGCTGTATGATCTTCTGGTCGCATTTTTCATGCGGATCTGGCGGAGGAGTCCCTGCAATGGGCTGTGGTCTGGGCCTGGTCACAGTGCCGC
The DNA here is from genome assembly GCA_018904745.1 of Drosophila orosa. Classification (NCBI taxonomy): domain Eukaryota; kingdom Metazoa; phylum Arthropoda; class Insecta; order Diptera; family Drosophilidae; genus Drosophila; species Drosophila orosa. The sequence continues at coordinate 7,744 of JAEIIH010003141.1, forward strand.
CAATCCCCAGGTTCGTCGACTTGGCCGAAAGGCGAGGGACTGTTTGGGAATAGCTTGTTATTTTTTCCATGGAAAATGCAATAAAGGGAGTTTCTCTCACCTGTCGTGGGAGCTGCAGCTGCCACAGCTGCCAGGGCGGCCATCGTGGAGGATGCAGCCTTGCTCTGGGATGTGGAGTTGTGGCCATTGCCCGCCTTGTTACCCGCCAGCGGAACACTGGCTGTTGGCTGTGACTGATGGTGACTTGCTCGGATGCGCTTGAGGCTACCGCTACCGACCTTTTTGCGCCACCACCAACCCCGCCAGGTGGCCTGCATCAGGGTGGCACTCTTGTGCCGAATCTCCGTGCGCAGATGCTCCAGGTGCTGGCGAATGCCTTCGCTGAGGAAGGCATGCCGCTTGCCGGGAGCCCAGGCCAGCGTCACCGATCCGTCCAGCACGGGAGGCTGCTCCATGGCATACTGTAGGATCAGCTGGCAGTCCTCCAAGGCCTTGTCCTCGCTGCGACGCAGGGAACGGAACGGAGCCAGCATCCGGTAGCGGGCATTGAATTGCTTGAAACGCATTCGATGGGGGAACCCACTGGCCATCAAGTTAACCGTCTCGAGGACCTGCAGGGACCGGATCTGACGCACCACAGTGGCCCGGTCAAAGCTGCCGGCCGCCTCGGATCCGTTGCTCCGAATGCAGCGCACAAAGTGCGGCCTGGCGTGCACCAAGGTTCGCAGCAGATTGTCCAGCCGAGTATGGAAGTCCTGGGTTAGCGTGGACACCGGCTCGTCCCCGTTCAGCAGATCCGAGTGGGAGGTGGGCGAAATGCGGAAGCTGAGACCTCGCGGCGCCTGCTGCTGGGCGTACAGAGCTTTCAGCTCCGAGCCAAAGAGATGCGTGGCAAAGCCAAAGTTGCAAGTGTGCTTGTAGAACACCGCCACCAGATCGTCCGGCACCACATCGCGATTCGTGTCCAGGAAGTCCGTGGTGTCGTACTCCACGCGGCCGGCAAAGTGTCGGATGAGGAACATGCGCGGATCATGCGGCTCGGCGGTGGGCTTGGTCTCCAGGCGACTGGAGCAGCGGTGTTGCACCTTCAACTTGGCCACATAGCTCTCGGCGGTGCCTCGCACCGAACACTCTGCGTCCAGCATGCTGAGCAGACCCGTTCGCAGGGACGAAATCAGATCGATGCAGGGCACATTGTCCACATAGTCCACCTCGGTGTCGCACACGATGCCCTCGTCCCGGCAGGACTCCACCGAGGACTTGAAGATGTGCGTGTTGTAGAAATGCTGCATGGTCTCGGCGCACAGATTGATGCATAGATGCTCCAGATGGGCGTGCGGCGAGGGCTCCTCGAACCCGAACATGTCCAGGATCCCGATGAAACCATCGGTGGCATGACGCACCGCATTGTTGAGGGCAGCCATGGACTTGGAGCCTGCGTTTCCCCCGCCAATTGTGGAGGCATGCTGCGAGGCAGCATCCGCCTGGTTATGTACCGACTCGTTTGAGTCTGAGCTTAGGGTGCCTAAAGTGGAGCCTAGTCGCTTGAGGCTGTTGGCCCTGCGCACAATGGTGGCCACTGTGCGGCAGTACAAAGCCTTTGCCAGGCAGTCGCGTGTCATGTTAGCATCGCCATCGCCGCACACGGACTTTACAAGCTGGCCGCGCACATTGTGGGTGCGGGTGGTGAGGCCGCGAAAGAGGGCAGCAGGAGGGACGCCCAGCAAACTGGACACAGAGTTTAGCTCCGTTTCTCCCTTGACGTCCACTTCGAGGCCCTGAAAGGAAGAATAATTGGTTAAGATTAACAAAAGGTAAAATATTTCTCGCTCAGAATTTAAAAACATCAAACACGGTTCTTTTCAGACGTAAATTACCCTTAGACGATGTAAATTAATACATTCCATCAGCGCAAGAAATCTTTGGGACACAAAGGCTGGAGCGGGATTCGAACCCGCGTCAAAGCAGATTGGGAAACCAACGCTCTAACCCATCCACCAAAGCGGCATCAACGAGAGAGCTGTCTAAACATGAATACTGCTTATATGCACTGGTTATTCAATATAAAACTGCTTTACCGACACCTGTACTTGTAAACTAGATGGCGCCACAGCTTAAGTAAAGGTAAACCATCAAAATTCACATACAAATTTCAATTTCCGTCGTTAACTTAACTAAAAACTAAAAATAAAACCCCAACTCACCCCGCTATCAATGAATTGAACATTCCCCAGCAGCAGCACAGCGGCCAGGACCCGCACCACATCCAGAAAGGGAATGCCCAGTATGCCCAGGCAAGTTTTCCATGCCTGAAACCGAATCGCATCCTCCTGCTCGTTCTGGGCAAAGTCACCGCGCAGATACCGCAGATTGGCCGGCGAATAACCCTCCAGATGCAGTTTCTGGCGCTCCTCCCGGTTCAGTCCGGCCAGCATCTGATAGAAGATGTGGTAATTCTTCTCCTTGGGCAGCGGCCGGATGACACGCGTCTGGTCGAGGAAGTAGCAGTGGATCTTGGTCCGGTACAATGCTCCATCCGTCACCTGCACTTCGATGAACTGCCCAATGCGACTGGATTCCGAATTGGTGGTGGTCTTTGCCGAACCCAGGGATCGCAGCACCGTAAAGGCAGCGGCTAAATGCTTAAAGGCATCCGTCTCTGGTCCTCCGCCCGCAATGGCAAATAACTGGCGCAGCATCAGCATTGCATTGGCCGTCTTCCCGGCTCCCGAAGTGCCCGAGAGAATAATGGCTTGCGGATAGCCCGTTTCGCTCTGCTGACGCACTGCCTCCTGGACAATCTTCTGCAGCTGGGGGGCCAGCGGCAGAGCCCGGGTGGAGGTGAGTGTAAGGGGGTTGCCCACATCCAGGTAGGGATTAATGGAGAGCAGAATCGGACCGACGTTTGTCTGGAAGAAAATTAAAAACAATTAATAAGATGAATGTGTGGGCATTAACAAAGGTGAATGAGTCAAGAATTTCGGTGTACTTTTGGTCAGTTCCAGGGAAAGCCTCGAATATGACAGATAAAATTACTAGGGGAACTCGAAAGCTACCTTCTGCGGGGCTTTGTTTTCTCAGATTAAATGGGTTAGATAAAGCCACTAGCCCTGAAGCTTAAGTTTTATTATTTCTACTCTTAATTGGCAATGAAAAATAGGAATCTCTTATGGTTCAATGCCTTAAATTAGAAATAAATAAATAAATAAGATGACTCAAATATTAATACAAAAATGCTGTCTACATTTAATTGATTTCAAACTTTAGGCACTGTATTCTTTAGAAAGTGGAAAGTCTTTATTCACAATTTTAAATAGCACCTTTTTCATAACAAACAAAACAACTAAATAATTGAGGCTTATATGGAAATACTGCATCAAGAAAAGGCTACTCTAATTAAAGACTATTCGATGTGTATTTTAGCTTAATAGCCGCACAAATTATTTAATTATTATCATTTAAGAAAAGAAAGAAAAAAGAAACGGTGCTGTTGAAGCACATTTAAATTTAATCAATTTTTCCGCTCCGTTTTGCACTATGTAATCTGGAGCGGAGGCACAACAAATAAAGGCCTGGAGCCCCACCAGTTATATATGCTCACACCCCATCCGTGTCTCAAGTGGCCGTTCCCCTAGACCAGCAAACATACACTTCCTTCGGGCGCACACACCGAGTAATTGTCGAAATTAGCTGTTAATCTGCGGTCGAGTGCAAACGGAGTTGGCTTTTAATGACAAACTATCACAATAATTGCTCCGAGTGTCTCTGGAACCGGTTTGCAGCTAGTCTCTATTGACTCCAGAGATCTCTTTTATACTCACAAAGTAGCGCTGCTCGTTGAACCGCGCCTGCAGCGTTCGCATCACGGCATGCTCTGTGAGCGGTCCCGTCAGATGGATCAGATCCTGCATGTCCTTGGGCAGTGGATTGGTGGGCTGCTGAAGCCTCTGCTGGTTGCCAGAGAACCCAAAGCCAAAGGGCAGCGTCTTAACACTCTGGCAGGGATTGGCGTGCTTCGGCTGCGGGATGAACGGCAGCTGTTGGCTGTGCGCATGGCTGAGGGCGTGCTGGCCAATTCCGCCATTGGTGGCACCACTCAGGTGTCCAGTGTTTGAGGAGCGCATGGGCAGCGTGTTGGAATTGGAGTTGGAGTGGGCAGTGGCCTGTGTTTGGGAGTGGGAATGGGCATGGGAACTCAGACCCATAATGTTTCCCATGCTGCTCCCGTGGGGCAGGGTCCCGGAGGACGGGCCACGTCCGTTGCCGCTCTGCTGGTGCGACAGGCCAGACTTCTCGCCCAGCTGGTGCGGAAGTGGGTGCGGAATGGAGGTGTTTCTGGCCGACACCACAGCCCCGCCGCCACCTGCCCCGGACCCAGAGTTCGATGGCAGCGTCTGGCTGAAGTTGTGATTCTATTTGAGGGATAAAATAATAAAAAGTTTATCTTTAAGGTAATTATCACAATAAAAAAATATATAATAATATAAAAAACCCTTAAATGACTTTATAAAAATATTTTGTAAAAGGCAAATATTGGAGGACTTGTTTATTTGGTCACCAAATTTTTTTGGTGTAATTGAACCAAATATTTCGCCCTTCTAAAATATATTTATTAATATTTTTTAAACAAATACTCCTATATTTCAATAGTTGCTCATTATACACCAGTTCTGCTGAAGATCTATGAGCTGGACGACGGATCTCAACCGAAGGCAGATAGATAGGTCAAAATATACAAGATCCCAAGGAATATAATCAATTACATTAATAGTAAATATAAATTAAGAACAGATGTCCTCAACAACAACGGTAATGATGATATCAGACCTTGATGCAGGATGAATGATTGTTCGTTTTTAAATGAAACTAAGTAACAACAGAAAAGTAATTAAGAAGAAACAAGACTCCAGTAAAGTAGCATTGCATTGAGCATTAATAAATTTCACAACCAAATTGAAAAAAAGTTGAACGATAAAATAAATAAAATAAAATTAAATTTAAGTAAGAACCAAATAAAAAATAATTATACTAATAAATAAGAACATAGAACCAGATGAAGAACCTTCCGATAAGGAACGCCTTGACGAAGAACACCTAGACGAGAACCGACATCTATTCAGGATGAAGGATTTTAAATGAAACTAAATAGAAACTAAATAAGAACAAAATAATGAATCGGGGTGTGCAATTAAATAAAATTATAAAATAAAAAAAGGCGAACCATAAGATGTTTAATGATAAAAACATGTGATCTCGGAATTATGATTATATGACTAACCAAAAAAAATAGGGGAAGGACGATTTTATATAAAATTAAAAATAAATCAAAATCAAAATAAATAATAGCTAAGCTAATAAATTAGACGAAATATTATTGCAAATAAAATAAATATTTAAGCTAATAAATAAGAAGAAAAGACCACAACAACGCCTCGACGAAGAACGCCTCGACGAAAATAGGCTCGACGAGGGAGGACCTCGATGCAGGATGAAGGATTGCTCGTTTTTAAATGAAATGAAATATCAAACAGCAAAGGAATTAAACTAAATAAATAAGAAAAAATGAATTAAGCTAATAAATAAGAACGCTTCGACCAAGAACGCCATGAATAAAAAAAAGGCGAACAATAAAATGTTTAATGATAAAAACAAGTGATACGTTTACTACCAAAAAAAAAATGAGAAAGATAATTTTAAATAAAATAATTAATAAATAAAAAAAGGAAATAAAATAAAGAATTAATTAAGAACCCACAGCCACGACTGAGATGATAGAGGCCGCCATCGAATCCTATATGTTTGTTTTTAAATAAAACTAAATGACAACCAAAAGGAAATTAATACAAAAAACCAAATTACAAAAAACCAATTGGAAACAAAGGACCACCAACTGAGGAACTCAGCTAATAAATAAAAACAAGAGACGTTGTAATGATGATGATGAACCGCGATGGGCAAATAAAAAGGCGAAAATATGATTTTAAACAAAATTAAAAATAAATAGAAAGCAAGTAAAATAAAGAAGCAAGTAGTGCTCACAGTGCGACGCGTAAAAATAAACTGATTTAAATCTGGCACTAGCTATCAAAGGTAAGTTCTAGGACTGGGGTCAAGGGTATTATCGATGTAATATCGATACATCGATGTTTGTTTTAAATTAAAAAAATACCAACACAAAAATGTTAGAAATCATTGGTGGCATTCTTTTAGAAGAATCATTCCCATGCTATAAATTATAATTCTAAAATATATAATTATAAATTATACTGTAGTTCTTTAACTAAATATATTCCATGTATATATACAACTACTTATAACTTACCTTCGACACTGTGTGCTGTCCATTTGTGTGCTGTTGCAGGGCGCTGGCTGAGAGTCCTCCTCCGCCTCCTCCTCCTCCTCCGCTGGAGCTGAGATTCAGGTTGGGACTGGAGGCATTCAGGTCAAAGTTGCTCGCCTTGGGACACGAGTTGGTGCCGCCAGGGGAGCCATGGGATTGTGATCCATTACCCTGGCCCTGATTATGGCCCGGACTCTGTCCCTGACCCTGACCTTGACCTTGGCCAACGTGCAGTCGATTTCGGAGGGTCACCAGTTCGGTGCTCAGGCTCTTGAGTCGCTGCTGCAGGTGAACCGCCTCGTTGGATGAAGATGCATCTGAAAGATCAAGGAAACGTATAAAAGTTAGTTACAATTAATTAAGGGTAATATTTATTGCGATATATCATTGAAATTAATTAATATTTTTAATATTAATATTAGGTTATAGTAATATAGACCCAAAAATAAATAAATAAGACAAAATTGTGGTAGAAAACAATATTTTCTTTTAATTAACGTAACGAGACTGCACAATAATTTTTATCGCAAATAGCGAGATGCCTTCAAGACTCTGAGAGGCTCTCCAAACGTCCCACTGCACCGGCCTGATGGATTCAAGGGAAACGATTCGCTTGACCCTTAGCTCGTCCTCCTCCTGTCTAGCGCTTGAAGGACAGACAGCTCGTCTTGTCGTAGGTTCCTCTAATCATGGGTGTAATGGACATGCCCAGTCGCATGCCCGTGTCCCCCGACAGGGGATACACCGGTGGCTGCTTCTCTGTGACCCATAGGATCGGCCGGGTCAGCTCCTCGACGCTTTGGTCCAGCTTGATGGCACATTTTCCCTGGTGCAGACGGAAGCGCGGCGGCTTGTGCAGCTTGTTGTGGGGATCGCGGTAGTAGTCGCGGTACTTCTGGGACTCCAGGTAGAAGCCGTCGATCCTGTCGAGGTCACCGTAGTCCACGATGGTCAATCCGATTCGCGGGGCAAAACCCAAAATGGCGCGGCGCTGCACCTCTGCATTTTGGGACACCCTCAGCATGTCCACCTCGGGTATGGCTTCGTTAATCATTTCGAACATTTTGAAGAAAAACTGTTTTTTAACGGCTGTGTTCTTTACGAAAAGGTTGTGTGTAGTGTAACCAGACGTTGACCACTAAATCAATGAGCTAATGGCGTCAACAAATTTGAGATTTTGAAACTTGAAATGCAAAGCCTACTAATACGACATTATTCCTTTGATAGCAAACGACAGAATCCGTTCAGTAACTGAACTTCAGTTTACATTCAGACTTTAAAGTGCAAGGACTAGCTCTCATCGGACTTATTTTATTTATTTTACTTTTGAAAATTGTTTTTTATTTTATTTTTTTTTTTTGAAACTAGTATATTTTATTTTATTTTTAGTTGATTCATCGTTGCCAACAAAGATTCTTGGGACATTGGATTGTCCTCTCCTTGTTTTCTTTTATTGAATCTTTGTGTATATTTTTCCTCTTAATTTAATTTTTTCTTTTCTTAAACCGTGTTTTATTTTATTACATTTTTTTGTGATTATGTTATAAGTTTTCTGTTAGCTGATCTTCATTTTGCATTTTCTCATTTTAATGCCATTTGAGTTTTTTCATCGTAGCCAAAGAAGATTTCTCCGACATAAGATCGTTTTGTCGTTGTTTTTCATCTTTTATTATTTATTTATTTGCGTTTTGATATTATTTTTCCTTTTTTGATTTTATCCCTAATTTGTTATTTAAACAAGAAATTTTGTATTTCTACATTTGCATTTTCTTGAACCAATGCAAGAATGGTAAGACTTTTTCATGATTGTCATTTATGCTGTATTTTTATTTTTATTTATTAAATTATTTATTTATTAAATTTTTACTTTTTTTTTTTTAAATGCTTTTCGAGTTTACACGTCATTCGGTCTTCTTTGGTGAAAAGGAATTTTCGCATTGGCAATTAACAACTCAATACAGTGAAAATCAAATTCACACCAATTAATTCTGTTTAGGCTGACAGAGCTTTTTGCACGCGAGTGTCGGCCCAGAGAGGCTTGTGCCTTCCGAGCATCTTAAGATATTTTAATAGATATGGATGGGGTAGATTTACATAAAATGTTAATGAACCAATTTCGCCAGAGACACAGAATGCGCTAAGATGAAACACAACAGAAAACACACAAAATTGGCGGCAGCTTAAACAAGAGATTCAAGAACAGACGATCGCGCGCTCACGTTGATTTATGGAAACTTTCAAAACAGACCGAGGGGTCATTGTTACAGCTCAGCCAAGCCAAGTCAGTGACGACCCCAGGCAAACCAGGCAAAGCTTCGACCAATTTTCATAGACCATTCAACAAAAATCAAACTAATTAGCTGATGAAAAGCTATGGGGGAAAATGGCCCTTCCACAAGCCAGTTTCTCTCTGAACCAAAACAGAGAGGCAACAACCCGGCCAAGGAGGAGCTTACAACAAAATCAGATTCGACAAAATACAGAAAACCATATCATTGATGGCTTTAGCTCTGGCGGAGGAAACCAGTTTTAGATTCGGTCTTTTTCTTCGATTTGTTGTTTCTTGTGCTTTGTGCCTACAGCTGCACTCAAGAAATGTAAGACAAAAGCCAAGGAAAAGGGTACAGAAAAGACTGCCATCCAAGTCATGCAGGTATTTTGAAATCTGTTTAAAGAGGTTTTTTTTTATGAGGCTGCGATGGACCTTTTACCCATTTAGTGATTGGAAATCAAAGTTTTATGGGGCCCCGTGGTAAATCATTAAATTTAATTTGTAACATTTGTGTGTAATTCGTCATCGTTTCGCTATTGGCTTCCTCACTCGCAGTATCTTATGGCTTTTGCATGTCGAAAAAGTCGGCGCGGGGAAAGAAAACATTTCTTGGAAGCTGAGTAACGAAGTCGGCCCAAAAACTGGTCGCACCAAGCTCAGGTTATCCGTCCCGCTGTCCAGACGTCTGCGTCTCCATCGCAGACTCCATCGCAGTTCGATGTGGGTTGCGAGGGAGAGAGAGCAACGGCAGAGGGAGCAGCACCAACCAAATGTTGCAAGTCGGGGGCATGCGGCACCCATACACCAAAAAGCGCCAAGCGCTACACAGTAATAAATATCGTGTTTAACTCTAATTGATATTATTTTATGTTACAATAAAGCTAATTTAATATTAATTTATTTAGTCAAAGTTTTAACTCCCCAATAACATTAATAATTATTTAACAATTCATAACAATTTTGTCTTTATGTGAAAGAAAATTCCATCAAATTTATCCAATTAATAAACACATATTTCTATAAATTTCTATAATATCTTTTGTTACATTTTCTTTGTGTGTAAGATCAAGGTATCCATATAAGCGTATTCGGACTGTAGTTGTTGCGGATGGTTATGAATATGAATGCGCTTGGGAGGTTGATTGAAATACACAGAGCCACAGCTTCTTATGGTAATGACAAGTGAGTCGAGAACCAATCAACTGCCAGCGGAGACTTTTGATCCCAGCAAAGAGATCGAATCCGCTTCTGGGACAATAATAAAACAAATCTTGTTTGGAGCTTAATGGAGCTCTTAAATTATTTATAATAGTTTTAATCTTTTATAAAATTTTACTATGGTTACAAAACCATATGAAAAGGAACAAGAAACAGTGTATCATTAATAT
>JAEIIH010003175.1:0-11981 GCA_018904745.1 Drosophila orosa
TATATAGTACATTGTTAGAAATCCATGAAAAAATCCATCTAAAATCATATTTATTAAACAAACCATACTTTGAGGTTCTTTTAAGATTAATTTAAACCTTCTTTGATGCCTGGTGCCCTGCTATTTACTGTCTTAATTCATGCAATCCAGCCGATATCCTCCTTTGCGCAACCCTGCCCAATTCTGCGGGAATACCAGCTACAGATGCTGCATTGTCAGCTTAATAATTACAATGCACACACGCACAAGCCTTTGCATCTGCATGCAATTTAAAACAGGGAAAACTCGCTGGCTGGCTCCCAGAAAACTGAAAACTGAACACTGAATACGGAAAACTGAAGGGAAAAACCTGCTGGAAAAGTGGCAGACATTTGCACGTCGTCAGCGTCGACACATTAAAATAAATGAGACTTTTGCCTTAAAGCAGCAGCTGCTGTTGTTGCTGCGTTGCAATTATTATTGCCACTTTTGTTGCTATTGTTGTAGTTGTTCTTATTGTTGTTGTTATAGCAAGAACATTTTCACGTTTTTCGCAACGCCTTGAAAATTACACGCAAATTACAATGCATAACGAAGAAGGTTTTCCCAGTGCGAAACTTCCTTTGCCCTTCGACTTTTCGTTCTTTCCCCACAATACTTCCCATGACCTCATTTACCCCTAGTTTAAAATACAGCAGAAAATAAAAAGGGAAAAATGAAATAAAACAGAATACACACAAAATGAGAAAATGCGAAAATTCGAGTCTGCTTAATTACATTGTAAAATGCATTGGCAGGCGGTACGATTCATTGGCAGACGCTGCAGCCGCTGTTGGAACTGCAAATTCCGATCTGCCGTTTGGGAAACCCAGGAAAATTCCACACCTTTTTGTTAAAACCCCCTCACAATTCTCTTTTCCTTTTGCGGTAATTAAATTGAACTTTTGTCTGCGGCTTTTTGACAGGTGAATGCATTTAACCATTCGGCAGAGTGTAAAATGGCACAAAGACCTGCAGGAAATTGTCTGAAACTTAATGTCAGGTGTAAGAGTTTTGGGGTTTCATTGCCACAAAGAGTTAAGATTTTAAATACTTAAAATGCATTTAATTGTTTAAAATTACTATGTGAATCCATAATTTTAAACTGAATATTTACACTGTAAATAGCTAAAATGCAAATTGGAAATTTCTCAATAAACCTACGCATAAAATATATATTTTCAAATTTTCAAATTGGTAAAACCGCAGCTGTGACAATTACTTTTTTGTAGGTCAACAATGATGTAGGTCACACACAGAGAATGCCACACAATGTTCATGAATTTAATAATTTAATATTGAATATATTTTCAATAATTAAATTCATTATCCACATTTTTCGCCATGATTAAATTAATATTTTGCTGTGGGGAAAACCAAGAGGGACCACCATTGGGTTGCCAAGGATTCCAGGCAGCACCAGTATATGGCAACATCACGTACATCAGGATGCCACAGGACAACAAGTCCCTGGCCCCCCTTGCTTCTGTCATTTTTTGCTTGCTGAAATTAAAAAAAATAAACCGAAAATTTACCATAAAAATTCATGGTATACTTTTTGAAACCGTCCTTATGATCACGCTTCTTCTTTTCTCTCAGCTTTTTTAGCTTGGTAAATATATATATGTATATATATACATGTATGTATTTACATACATCCTGTTCTTTTTTCTTTCAGTTGTTTTGAGCGTTTTCCCATTTTCGTTGAGTTGCTTTTGTTGCAGCCAGCAGAAATTTCTGTGGCATGATGCCAACCAATTTTGACGTGATGCCAGTAACACGGATATATATACATATATCTTTCTCTATGTGTAGATGTGTGTCTTTGGATATTTGCCATGGTGTGCTTGTCACTTGTTGACGGCGTGAAACTGAAGCCAACAGCAACAGTCGCTCGTCCTTCGGCTGTTGCTCCTTAAAGTGGTTTATTGGGTTAACGGTTACGGTTACGGGGCCTTAAAGTTATAGCTTAAAGCAAGACTTTAATGTCCGGCGAATCAGTGTACGAAGGAGAATGCCATTAATCTACCATTAATCCGATTTTGCCAGGATTTCTTTAGAATTGGAAAAGTTAAAAAAGATTTAATGGGGAATTAAAATAAACGTAGTTTCTTAGTTCTTATAAATAAATAAAATATACAAGCTTTAAGAGGTTTTAATAAATAATATGGACTTTAAGATATGATAAAGAGACGTTTTCTTCATGGCAAAACAAAGACAGCAACTTTATATTTTATTTTCTCAAAAATATATTAAAAAACCTCTCACTCTATAATGGTTTCCTAGATATCATGGCTTTTATAATCAAATCACCAATTTCATCAGTAATTAAAAGCCAAAATCAATTAACATTTTATCAAGAAAATCATGACCTTAGCTTTAAAAATAATGAATGTAAATTGAATCATAAATATGCCCATCTTCCCCCAATTTCAACGCCTCTGTCGCAACCCATAATGGCGTGCAAACTCACTGCGTCGGAAAAAAATTCCATTTTAATTTCCATGCCCAAGTGACAAACAGTCAATCAAAAAGCAGGCCACGGGGGACAGGTCAGAGGGCACGCTGCTGCCATAACTCCATCTTGACACCTTTGTGACCCGACGCCACCCGCTGCTCGCGGATATTTATGGCAGAAATTTAAAATTAATGATGTGTGACGTTGAATTGTCGCCAAAAAAGAAAGAAACAGAGAGACGGGGAAAAAGTACTGCTGGAAAATTAAAGAGAGAAGAGCGAACAAGCGGACGGACATTCGATTTAAGTATGACGCAGCAGACAGTCAGTTTCGTCTTTTCCCTAACATTAATTCCTAGAAAATTACTTTAAAAAATTCAAGTGAAATGGAATGTCCTGAGAAGGGGCCTCTTCAATTGCTTCAGCACAACGATGCCACGTTCATTGCCTGCGATCTGGGGAAAAGGGGCTTGGATACCTGTCGCAGCAGTCTCAATTCTACTTGCCAGAATCCCATCAGAGTGTCCGCCAATAACCGGAATTATCTGGCCTGCAAGTCGCATCCTCCAAGGCTCTCAAGGACATTGCCAAGAATAAAATGTACAAATGAGAGTCCGTGTAACAACCAGTGGCAGTGGAGCGGTGCTAAATATTGTATTGCTCCTTCAACAAAGCAGACAAGCCTGCCGCAAAAAGGATCATCTGAAAAGGATTTGCCTCGAATAATAACCAAGAAATTTAAATACCAACCGGAGGCTATTAAGCGAGCTGTGCTAAGGGAAACCAACAAGTATAGGAAACTCCATCGTGCGAGTCCTTTGGAAATGAATGAGAATCTTTCTATTTACGCTCAGGTCTGGGCAGAGGTAGGTGGAACTAATATAGATTGTTTTATTTATATGTATTTTAATTTTTCTAAATCGTTGCTCCAGCACCTGTCCCACTATAATCGTATCGAGACCCGCCCTTTTCCTATTTATGGCGAAAATATTATGTGTATTCGTAAGACACTATTCTCCATCGAGCATATGATGAAGCTCTGGTACCAGGAGAAGTACCATCACGACTATATTGATCCCCGTTTTAGCCCATACACCGGACATTTCACCCAGATGGTGTGGAGGAATACGGAATTCCTCGGCGTGGGAGTGGCCTCCAAGTAAGATAACTCCTTTACCCAATAAAATAATCAAGAAATTAAAGTTCTCTTCAACTCCAGCGATTCCAGCATTTGGATTGTGTGCAATTATGATCCACCAGGGAATACAAGAGGCCACTTTCAGGAGAATGTTCTGCCCCGAAGACTTCTCTTTAATGCATCCTCAGAGGAGAAAATCCCATCACTCAAAACACAGTTGAAACGAAGAAAAGCTCATTGTCATAGTCAGAGAATTACACTTTGTTAGGAATGGAGCAAAAATAAACAAAAATTATAAGCACCCCAGGAAATAACTTCATTTAATTAGAATAAAACTACCATAGATACTGGACCTACACTGATGTTTTTATTTACGCATTTTTTCGTGGTACATTCTCCCTAAACATGCCCACAACATTGCCGGCTGGATGGTAGTTGCAAACGACCCAGGTCCTGTCCGCTCTGATAGAAATAAGGAACCAATAAAAATTATAGTCACAAATTAAGACTCACTTTCGAGCCACCCCGGCACCTATTTCCTTGGACGCCTTCCAAATTAGCTGCGTGAAATGTCCTGCAGTTGGCGCGAATTGTGCTTTGTCGAAATCGTAGCTATTGATTTCCCTATACCACATTTCCACGGGCAAATCCCCAGCGACATCCATGCCACCGGACAGGAATATATTCTCGCCGTATTTGGGATTGGGTCGATGTTGCATTATATTTTTGTCTCGAAGGTGCTGCAAAAAAAAGTAAAAGATTATGCAAAAATTAGTAATAGCAATGTAATAACTTCTTATACATTAGCCCATTCCTGAGCAACTTTATTCAGTTCCGGATTAACAGTCAAGGCCGGACAGCCATGCATTGCCCGGAATTTATTGGTGGTATTGAGGACCTCCTTGAGGAAGAGCTCATTGTTGGCCTTGGTGTCCACGCCCCGGGGTCCAACAGCTCGTTCATGGGTTTTCGGTATAGGCGGTGGGCGTCTGTTCGACATGTATAGTTTTTCCTTGGCCTTTAGGGTTTGGGGGCGCCCAGGTCCAGTTTTTTCGAAAACTAACTAATATCTAGAGACATTAGAACCAAACTAACTAGATTTGTTTCCTTTTTTTTTTAGGCAATTAATATATCATTCCCAAAATTCATATATCTTTCCCTAAATACTCATCAGTCAGTCAGACTGTGACTGCTTGGGGGTGGAAACCCTTTCAATCCTTTCAACATAATCCCGCCTAAACATCGGGATTAACATTGTGATTGATACCGCAAACACAGAGTGTGGGGCGCTGGGATGCATAGACACAGATTAGAACGACTTTTCCGCATTCACATCCACTCCCAGCCCACTTCACGCACAGCTCCTGTCTCTGACGAATGGATTAACCAACGTGACGTATGAGTGATGTATGAAGGCAGCGCCCCGGTTATTAATGAGCCACCGATTCTTTGCCACGACCTGGAGCACACCATATGGGCAAATCGGGGAATCAGAGTGGCATTAATTGCCGATAGAGTCGGTTTGAATAATGCGAGGAGCGAGTGACATGGAGGCCGCTTATCAACCGCCCGCAGCCCCGCTTATCGATGTGCAAATTTCGATGTCGGAACACTCGGAACATTAAATTATTTACGTGTGTGTGTGTGGGCTGGCCAGGGCAAGTGTGAATCCTTAATGAGTTGTGCAAATGCAAATCAACGGCACTGCGCCCTATGGAGATTAAGCCAGTAATATATGTATGTATGCCATGTATGTTGTACTATATGGAAATGTATAGCTGCAGGAGAAGCTCACTCACTCAAATTATCCTGGTTGCCGGGAGCAGAGATCGGATGTGCAATACACTTCTCTGGCAGGCGCTAAATAATGGTCTCATAGATACTGATAGAGATTTAAACCTTTAATTTAATTTAGCCGAGTTGTTGTCAATTGAATGAAGTGATTCCTCATTTTGATTCATTTTAAAATGTACATTCAATAAATAATTAATTGACTTTAAAGTATTGCTGATAGTCGGGATTGTGTATATAATACTGGGAAGTCATTAATAAAATTTGAGTTAATTAAGAAAATCGTGTATATTTTGTGATGTCTTTATCTCTGATCTTAAATTATATGTTGTTTATGCTTTGCACTAATATTTAGTACGCCAAAGTAAAATTATTTATATTTACCAAAATATAAGGAACATTTCGTGATGCAACTTTGAGCTTAAATTATAATTTGTATATAATTTCCAATAATATTTAACTTACTCAATTACAATTAAATATGAACAATATTTTTAATGCTTTACAATAAGCTAAAACTTACTTGATTTGAAGTTCTATTAAAGGCGAATCTCTGCTTGAATATCACCCATTTAATTCCGGGAAAATCGTACTGGCTTTAATCCTGTCCAGTGCATTTCAGGTTGCCATGCCTGCACTCTCTACCCCCTCATAAGGTGGTCTTTCACAGTCGCATCATCCGCACAATTCACAATTGCGGTGGGATGGCGGAATGGAGTTCAGTGGGTGCCGATCCGTGGTTGAGTGATTCCCCGGGCCCGGCTCGGCTCGGTGGTTGAGCGGGTGAATTGTTTGGGTTGTAAAACCCGGCCGCAGTCAAAGCGTAAAACGCAAAGCGCACACGTTACTTTGCTGTCGATTTAATTAATTTCGCAAATTTGGTTTCGTTTATTTATGCATTTCTGCGAAGGAAAGCGGAGAGGACGACACACACAATTTAAATACACGGATGCCAGGGGATGTCCAGCATGCGGGCATTATACACTGTCAGACATACATTCACATATAGGTTCTGGTATCTGGGCAAACAGCTCGCATTTCCATCTCGATTCGATTCACTGACAACCACATTGCATCTGCTGCCGGATGCGCTCGATTGCCCTAGCTCCGATTGGCGATTGGCAGGATTTAATTCCGGATTCCCATTGATACGATTCCGCCGTGTTTTGTAATAAAGGAAATATCAAAAAAATAAAGTAGAACAAAGCCAAAGAGATGCGTTTTTATTTGAGGCTTAAATGTGAACAAAGGCGACGGAAATTAAATGTTTTACCTGCAAACCGAACATAAAAATAAACATTTTAATTTTTTAGCAAATATTTAAAAATACCTCCAGTTAAGCTGGACAAATAAATTAATTTCCATCTAAAATTGGAGCCGAGTTCAGTTCTATGCATTCCTTTGCATTCAAGGTTGTACATCTGTCTGTCAAAGCTTAATGAATATCTATCCTTCCTGTTGGCACTATGCGCTGAATCAGATTTCAATTAGTCTGATGACATCCCACTTTCACTTTGACCCCAGGTAATGTCAATCAGCAATAAACTGCAGCTGCAGAAATAGCTCACAAAAAATTGTGGAAACAACAAAAAGCTAGAGGGCTCCTTGAATCCTTGATCCACACGACGGGCAGTCAAATGGAAATTTTCCAACTAAACGACATAAAATTTGCTACCAAATCGGTTTATGGCAAAGCAAAAACTTTTTTCTTCTGCCATCGTTTTCCCAGCCCAGCCATATTTTCAGCGGCTTTCCCATCGACTAGACTTAAAACTACAACAGCGAAAAATTCGGCTTTGCTTTTCGCCAGCCCAAAAATTTCCATGGCGTAGAAATTTTTTGGAAATTCCATTTGCATGTGTGTAAGGGAATGGTATAAAAGGGGGTGTGTGTGTGGATGGTAGCCATATTTCGCCCCTTTCGGCCATAAAAGCTAAAATTTTTGCGGCTCAAACGAAATGCAGCAAGAAGCGCAGGACGCGTAAGTGGATTACCAACGGTGCCAGACTCCAGGACTCCCCTTTCATCCTTATACCTAGGCACCAGTACACAGGGAAAAGATTGGGGTATCATGACGATTTTGTCATCTATTTAATAGTCTTTAAAGTAGCTAATGTAGTTTTTTAATATTTATTTATACAAATAAAACCCTGGGAAGAAATTCAAAATTCTTCTTCGAATTTGGAAGCATTATTTCCCTGTGTAGTTAGTCTCTTCTTCCCATCCTGATCCCCTGGAATCTCCTGTCACTCTGTCTGCATCCATTTGGCGCTGCACAACGGTGAGTGAATTCCAGGCTGCATGCACCTTTGCCTCCACCTGGAGCAGCCTGTCTACCTGCCTGCCGATTTCTGGGCGCCTGTTCCAAGTGCCACCTCTTGCCATGGCAGGAGGACGCAGGTGTCGAGCGTGGGGGAGCTTGGCCAAAGGACTGAGTGCCCCTCTTTGTCTATTCAATTGAGCGGGTTACACTGCGTTCTAGATCGCCTTTCCTCCGGCTAAATGGCTGGGCCCCACTTTTTTTCTATCGGCTTTGACTCTCAATGCAATAAACTTGGCTAAAAGTTCTCACGTCAATCGGTTGCGGGGATTTTCCCACAGGCTGCCAACAAAGTGGATGTGAAAAGTGCGTGTATGTGAAAGCTGGGTGATGATGATGGGGGCGGAAAGTCTGCGGAATGGCAATGGATTTTGAACTAAAACTTGGCAATTTGTTCAAGCAGCTGTAAATGAGGCTTAAAGGGGGATACATTCTGGAATATTATAGGGTTTAATTCTGTAATGAGAGTTATGAAAGCTTAAAGGTTGAAGTATCTAACAGTTTTCTTGGTATTTCCTCATTTTAATACAATTAGGAATCAGTATTGATCGTTACTGTATATTATTTGTTATATTCAATAAAGAATTAAAACTTATTTCAACGAAATGTTAAGTAAACTTTAAACATAATTATGATTCCAGGTTAAATATTTGTAAAAGATCATACATGATTATTAAATGAATTTAATATTTAATTGGGATATTAATTAATTATCCATGAAACAAAATCCAGTTCAATGAACACTTAAAGAGAAAACTATTTCATTTTGCAGCCCATTATGACTGCTCTCAGTATATGTCACTATTTTTTTTTTTGCCTTTCAAATCGCTTTCATTGGCAAAAGGCAGCTGCCAGTTTTTATTATGCTCATCAAATGGTTATAATTCAATTTTTCCAATCGAGAAAATCGCAGCACGAACCGCTGTTCGCATACGTTAAATAAATGGCGAAATCCATAAGCACCATGGGACGCGCCCCCGAAATTCAACCAATTTCCATGGTTTTCCATGGGTTGCCAACTCCCAAAACGAGTGAAACAATCGTCCATTTTCAAGTCGAGGCCATAAATCATTGTGCCATTGCATTTGGTTGCATTGAAAGTTTTCATTTTCCCCTTTTGGCCTTTATGCCATTTCCATTTAGTTTTGTTCGACGGCCGGGAAAGAGGAAAAAGAAAAAGGGTTTCCCACGTTTTTTTTAATACAGATGACAGGCTCACATTAATCATACGCACTGTGTGCACGTCGTGTGTGTGTGTGTGTGTGTGAGTGTTTTTGTGTGCAGAGAAAATGTTTCCTTAAAAGCCAGCCCAAGAAATTTGTTGACATTTATTAAAACAATAAACAAATCAAGACAGGACCATACCCACAAAAAATATATATATATTTGTAGTTAGACATAGGGCAAAGAGTAAATGCTGTGGGAATTTTCCTCACATATTTATGTGCCTCACGTTCGGTGCATAAATATTTTAATTCTACCGAAAATTTGATGATAGTTTTATGGACTCGCCTGGAAGACATGACCGAAAAATGCATTTCTGTATATGCTTTCATTTTTATTTATTTTCCTCAGCTGTTGACTAGCAAATAATTTATGCGCCTGACTTGCATTCCAATTTATTTTACAATTTCCGCTCAGCAAAACAAAATCTTTCACCCAAAGAATATAAATTTAGGGACAGATGAAAAGTTTAAATTATTATTGTGAGCTTTGAGTAAGTGGAAGCCTAATGGTTTGCGTTAAGCCTCAGCTGCGATGAAAGCGGATTTGGCCAGTAATTGAATAAAGACCAACCAATTAGGAGAGATTATTTGATTATTTTGTGTGCAATTTGTTAGGAAAATATGATTCCTTTGTGCATTTGGCCACTCGACAAGTTGACTTCCACAAGAAAAGTAATTTGTCACAAAATAAACTTCCACAAAGAAAAGAAACAGGACTCGGCGATGCATCAAATTTAAACAAACATATGTAAATATTTGTTTACTCTCGCAACAGTTGCATTCCCCTTGAGAATCAGAGAAGTGAAGGTCCTCGTTCTGCCGTGTCTTTCCGAGTTTTTCCCACCCCTGCCTTTCAACTTTCTTTGTGGGGCGAAAAGAAGGAGCCGGGAAATTTTCGATTACCCACTTTGCCCCACTTACCTTTACCCTTCTGTGTTCAGTTTCCTGTTTGCCGACTCCCGGTGCACTCCTCCAAGTGCGCTCCATTGGGATGCAATTAAATACTCCGCATGAGCACACAAATAGCAGTAGCTGCTCCTTGGGAAAGTAACGTAAAAATACCCGGAAAAGCGGAGGAAAACAATATTTGTATTGGTTCGCTTTGTGAGCTCCTTCGTTCTGTTTGTCATTTCGAGATTCTCCCATTGCAATGGCTGCAGTTTACTAGCATTTAATTAAAAAGCCAAAGGTTATGTACCACCCATTGAATTCTAGACATTTTGTTTGGTTTTCATGTATTTTTTTTGGCGGAGGTTTTGTGGTTAATTGGAAACTTGGAAACTATGAACTGGAAAATTAAAAATAAAAATTGTAAAATTATAATAATAGAAGCTGCAGCGGATATTAATACAAATTATTTTTATATCTGCCCCCAATATCATTAAAGCTTATTTAATAATTATTCAATGCAGTATTATCAATTAATATTCCTTAAATTAAATCCCAGCAATTGACGTGTGCTTCTAGAAGTTCGCCTTGCATTTGCAATCTGAGATATTGGCTTGCGCTCCTATTTAAATATTCATTTTAAATTTTGCCTGCTTGCATTTGGAATTGTTTTCGGGGTGTCCTGGTACAAGGACAGCAGCAGCAGCAGCTGTTGATTCGCTGCGTTGACATATTTTAATTTATAATGCAATCGCTGGCTCGGATCGGCGCTCCTTTTGGGGCACGACGTCCCCACAGGAGCGAAGCCTTTAGCAGTTGCCCAACCCTCCATAAAGATGTGTGCGTGGCTGAACAGATACACAGGGAGAAATGCGAAATAATTTATACAACTAAATTTATTTTAATATACATAACTTAACTTGTATTTTAATGTGCTGTAACTTTTTTGTTTTGTTTGTATTTCTCACCGTGCCTGAGCGGGAATGTATATGGCTAAGCACGCGTGTAGTGTCGCCGTCTGTCGCTCTGTCTCTATCCCTCGAATTCTCCGTTTCTCCGCTTCTCTGTGAGTGTTTGCTCTCGTGAGATTTACAACGTGACAGCGCACAAGTCCAAAAGTGGTAATGCAATGGGGCTTTAAAGGGGATCCATTCAACCGGGGGGGGAAGAAGACCCTTTAGGTTGACCCAGGGGCTTGCACCTGGGGAATGGAATGACTTCGACGACGACAGCGACACGTGCCAAGGACACTGATTTATATGTTTTCCATTTTTGTTTTATTAGCGGCCTCTCGTATCTCTCTGCGATTTTCCCTCGCTTTTCCCCCACCCTCCCAGCTCTCTGTCGGTGAAAACGTGCGTGGAATTAATGAGGCCTTTCCGCTATCTCATTCCGCCAGATGAAAGCTGGGGGGGGGGACAACGAAGACCTGAACCGAACTATTTCCATTCCCCCGCAACCACTGCACACTTTAAAGCGGTCTGCTGAATGGGCAAATTAAAATGAGCATGAAATAATCATAAATTGCGCATTGGCGCATTAAAATTTCCATCGCTTAAAGTCAAGCTTCCATTTGCCAGACGATTGAGAGGGCGACCCGAAGGGGGGTTGGTAAATGGAAAATGGTGGAAAATGAGGAAGGCGGGTCAGACAGTTACCCGACAGCTGTGGGCGCGGGGCTGGCGGGCAGTGGAATGAATAGGTAAAACGGAAGCTGGCAGCTACGGCGCCGGAAATGGCTGCGTATATCCTGGGATAGGAAGCCATCGCTATCGCCATCGCTGGCAATAGTTTTGCGGTGCTTTGGTCGCAGTTGCATTTGTGTTTTACGATATGAATAGATCGGAGATTGGCAGGGGATGCAGACGGCCAAGGGCTCCTCTGAGGCTGCTTCCGGGTGTTCTGTAAAACTATTTCCCTTTCAGTTCGTTTTTAAACAATTAATTAATGGAACAAGTATAATAAATAAAAGTATTTATATCAGGTAATAATTATCTGATAGTTAGTATTCTGGAGGCTTTTATATTCTCCTAATTATCTGTCAATTTAAGTAGCAATCATTTTTAGCCATTAAATATCAATAAAATACAGCAGCAATTGCATTATTTTTCACCTGCAACCTGTATTTAAATTTTATATTTAT
>JAEIIH010003187.1:0-12636 GCA_018904745.1 Drosophila orosa
AAAACTTCAAGTAAATCCCAATTTCATATTAGAAAAGTGTTCAGCAAAGTATAAATAATAAAAGATGAACCTCGAAAGCCTACTTGGAAATTTTAAGAGCACTTCCTTGAAACATCGTGTTTAAGTATTTCAAACAAACTTTTCTATTTTAAAAATATATTTTCACTCAAAAAGTAGAGATTTTACTTCAAGAAATAAAAAATAGAAAAGAATTAAAGACTTTCTTTATCTAAAAAAAATAAATCTACATATAGTTATTACTCATTTTGATTCCTCAAAAACTTCCAACTTCCTGCTTGGCATATAATTCCTCGAAACTGAGCAAAGACTCAATATTGGTTATGCTGAAATTATGCCAAAAGAACTTGCAGATTTCTCAGGTAATTTCGTTTTCAAAGCAAACTTTTTAATGGTTGGCGCTACACTTTTAGTTGGAAAATTCATTTCGGAAATATTTCCAGGAAAATCTGCACTACACTGGGCCAAATACCTGAGAGAGAAAGCATGAAAAATAGTTTTTTAATTAGTTTTTACTAACTTATTGTTTATTATTGCCAACATTTTGCCTAGTGCAGCCATTACCCTGCCCGCTTTCCGCTTTCCGGGTCATGCGGGGGTTTATGTGCCAGTCTAACCTATTTTTAAGTTGTATTTAGTCAGCCCATTTGATTGATAGGTGCTCGGGCCTGGTTCTCGGACTTGTTTTATAGATAAACAAACACGGCTCCGCCTCTGGAACGGTGGGCTGTGCCATCCCCTGCGAACAAGCCATAAAATGCGCTCCAGATACGCCTAATTATCGAGCCAAGTGCCCCGAACCTCCTCCTCCTCCAGCTCCTCCTCCTCCGCCTGTCAGCGGGCAAATTTATCCAAGAAAGAATGTCTAGAAAATCCAAAAATCCCGGCTAGAGAACGTGGCCAAGAAGTTGCGCAAAGTGGCCGAGAACGACATCGATGGCAGCATAGATGACGCCGCCCAGTCGGCTTCAGGTGTACATACGTACCTGCCCATAGGTGTGAAGTGCAATCAAAAAAAAGAAAAACAGGGGCGGCTGCAGAGGGGCGGAGGCGGTGGCCAAAGGTGCCAAAGTTGTTTAATCACAAGACTTTAACACACAATTTGTGTTTTGTTCGAAAACGAGGCAAAAGCTGCTGGCGATCGTGGGTGGGGTTTCTACCCATCGAAGTCAATACAGCTTTAAATGTACCCATTTTTTTAAGAGTCTGGGTACAGCACTCAAAAATAGTACATTATAGGTATTATATAATATTTTATGCATACAATACAGCGAGGGATTTTAACATTAATATATTAGCTGAAAGATAGTATCTATAATCAGAATTTAAAAGCCAAAACTAGGTTCCCTTTTAAAGCTAACGAATAAAAGCCTTTCAGTACAGCTTTAAATGTACCCATTTTTCCTAGCGACTGGGTACAGTTCTCAAATATAGTATAGGTACAAGTTGTACATATTTATTATTATTTCAATATTTTATGTATACAATCAAGCAAGGCTCTTAAGGGTTTTTGGTGTTTATTTAAGCTGAGTTGTACCTAACCGTACACTTACATATTTTGTTGAATTGTACCTAAATTATTTTGTAATATAAACAGAATGTAGAAAGCAAAAACTATAAAGATTTTAAGCTTATTGGCTATTCAGTTCAATTTAATTTGTAAAACAAGTCAAGGGACTCTCGGTACCCACTGCATGGGCGCCCCTGGACTGTATCCCTGACTGTACCCTGAGTGGCCCCTCCGGTGCTTTGCATATTCTCCGACTGAGTTTTTTAGTCAAATAAAAAGCTCATTAGGCGAGTTGACCAAATTGCAACATGTTTCTTCATTTTCGACGTTTTTTTTCTGGCCACGCCTCCGGACAAAGGCAAACTCAAATATTAACCCTCCGCACACAAAAGATAAACAAACAGGCAACGAAAAATGCAGAGAAAAATAAAAATAAAAATAAAAATGAGATAAAATAAATGAAAAGCAAATTTCAAGTTGGAAAAGCCAAAGCCAAAGCCCCCCGAAAATCGGGCGGGAGACGTTAAAAGCAATTAAAATTGAAACTGTCGAATGATGCCCATCACGAGATGATACTGATGGAAGGGGATGCTGATGGGTGTGGAGTAGGGCAGGTGTGTGTGTGTGTTCGCCTTGGGTCAGGCAAATAATTAACTCCGGACCGGGGCCTATCGCAGCGAGGCATCGGGAGGGAGTGGGAGCATTTTCACACGGACTCTGGGGAAAATTTACGGGCGAGCGGGCTTTCTTTCGCGGCCCTAATGATGCCCCAGGCACTGTTTACAGTCCAGCAGATCCCAGCAGAGATGATCAGCTCCGGCTCCTCAAGACCTCAAGAACAGGTTTGATTGCTTAATAAGTTTCCCCTTCTTTTTTTGTTAAGGTAAAGCGACATTTAAAGTGTTGCTGCTCCTGTTTCAAGTCCTTGCCAATTTCCATTACCAATTAATTCCACTTATTCCCATTAGGAAATATGTCCTGACATGCGGCTGCTGCCTGGACTCCCCTGGGCAACAACTTAGTTTCCATTTAGTTCGTTATTGCTTTCCGCAGCCAGTCAGGCAGGCATCCAGAGGCATCTCTCCCCATCGATGTTATTTTGGGCATTTTTACTTTAATTAAATTTTACACAAATATTTTGTGCAAAAGTATTTCCCAAATTGAAGTTCTATGCCGACGAAGCCACCCCCTTTGTGTGTCCGGGGGTTGTTCCCAGATTGAACAGAGGATGGGCTTGGCAGTGGGAGCGGGGAAGAGGTCTGACAAATGGTCACCTGTTTGAAAGGTAAAGCCGTTTGCCCAAAAGGGTTTTTGTCCCGGGGCGGGGATTGTTCGAGGGGAAAAGGGACCCAGACCTGGATCCGGGACTCTGGACTATCTTGTCGAGATTTCTCGACTCTCGTCGGAGCCTGACAGGCGCCAAAAGACGACGAGATTAAGTCATCGAAGCGGCAACACACAGAAAAGGGAAAGCCAACAACAATAATCTAGCTTTCATTGTGAACGCCGATTTTCGGGGGGATGGGTACTCATCGTTATTTTATTTTTCCCTTTTTGGAAAATATTTTCATTTGACAAATTTTAAGATTTCCTTTTTATATTTTCCGTACCCTAAGGATGGGATCAATCAAGGGTGTGATGGAATATATATAAAAAGCGAGCTGTAAGCAAAGTTGTAGGGAATTTCCTCATATAGCATAAAGACTATAGTGATATCCCTGATCTTACCCTCAAGTTGCTGCTTCTTAGGATTTTCTATATATTTTTCCTATATATTTATATGCTATACTTGTGGTGATGCCCGGGTATTGCATAGTCGAGGCTGTATTTATTTTGTTTGTAATTTTTTCATGATGCTGCCTTCGGTGGTTGGTTCTCGTCGCCGTCTTGTCTTTCGGGCTGGAGTGGCGTTTTTTATGCGGCTGTTTATTTGCCAAGGGCGAGTGTCCCCCGTCCTGGATCCGTATCTGTATCCTGGATCCTGGTTTCTGGATTCTGGATTTGCCTCCCCTTTCGCCTGCTCACTTTAATTTGGTTTTTTCATTGTGCTGCTCAAGCACGTAATTATCCTTTTTTTGCACGCTTACATCCGCTCCCCTTGCTGCCTTGCTGTTTGTTTGTTTATTTATTTATTTATTTTAAGGCTTTCCTCTCCTGCCCCCAGCCCTACTCCCACTCCCATTCCCATTTTATGACATCTTGTTATTTTTATTGTTATTGAGTTGGCCTTTTGTCGTCGTCCCTACACGAGTCGTAGATTTTCCCCATTGTTAATTCGATGTTATTAATTTTTGAGGTCTGCAAACGAGCTTATTAGGCGGCCCCGAGAACATTGACAACTCCATCGAGAGAAATCTCTCACGAAGACCCAAACAGAACCGAAAAAAAACGAGGCTGAGAGGGGGGAAAGCGGATCAAGTATCGTAAGACCCGTGTCAAAAGAAACTGTGACTTGACTCCTCCTAATCTTCGTTCTACAAGATCCAACCGCTTTGATTAGAAATCAAAGCCTTTTGCCGGAACCGCAATTTTCGCAGCCAACAACCCGTAATCAAATGCAAATTATCAACACACACCCAACAACAACACACACTTTGATGTACGTTGGGCGTGTTCCCAACAACATCTATGTTGTGTTACATCCACAAAAGAAAAAGTTTCGATTCGGTTTTTTATTTTATTTTATTTTATTTTTTCATTTGCTTTTCCCTCTCCTCAAGCGGAGAGGGGGGACGAAATTTATGTAGATTTACTGTGGGCAGTTGTATCTGTTGGATTTCGTCTCGTTTCCATCCAGCCTTTTTTTGTTTTCCGCTGTGTTTGTCTTTGATTGAGACATTTCCAAGTGCGACTTCTTGGCCATGGTCAATTAAAATGTGGCGGAGGCTGGCAGCAGCCAAGATGAAGACGAGATTTAGGAGGTTTTATGGTATACGAATAAGGGTAATACCCTAAGGAATAGGGTTTTATATCAAATATAATAAAAATATTCCGCTTGGTAACATATCGAAAGTATTGTTAATTTTGATATATCGAAATTTTAATATCGAAAATGATCGCTTTTAACGTTAAAATTTAGATTTTAACCTGAAGTGTTTCCTTGCAACTTGTTTCTAATCTATTTGATCGACATAATAATCAGAATATTGATGTATCGCTTTTATATTGCAACTTAAAAATATCAAATAATCGAATTTAGCATAAAATATCGATTCCAGTATCGATATACTGATATTTTCCAGCATCCCTAAGAATCACTACTCCTGAAATGAGTCCTTTAACAAGCTTCTCTCTCAATTTGGGAATTATAAAACCAATATATCTCCACTTCTCCAAATACCCTTCAATGTAAGGGTATCCAGTGCAACGCCTCTGAGCCAAGATCGGCCGGGGCACCGCCTATCGATTTCAATCGGACTGCCGGCAAACGCTGACCCACCCTGATCGACCCTGCACGTCAAAGCGCAATCAAAAAGCGTTTTTAATAATGCGCTAAGTGATTGTTAAGCGCGAGCTAGTGGCGGCAGCAGGGCTCCACTCGATGGCTTTGCTTGCCCAATCCCACAGATTCCGAAGTCCCAGAGACTGGAGTCGTTAATGAGTCTCTGGCGGTTCGACAACTGTGACTGCCCACGCGACCTTCGGTGACACCCGCATCTGGCACTCGAAGAAAATTAAACAATAAACGAGCTTAAAGTCAGGAGACAAAGTTTAAATAATAGTATAAAATAATAGTAATTATTTATACTATTAATAAAAAGGTGTGTTGGGAAAGTCAAATGTATAAGCGTTATGCATCTTATTGTAATTATTTGAAGAAGTGTTTTGGTATAAGGGATAATAACATACAATATTTCAATTGTTTTCCTCGAATTTCTTATAATAAGAGTACTTCATAGTTCTAGTCTCATATAAGTTAGCTTATCCTTGTTAGTTTCTGGGTTTTAAAATCCAAAAATGGTATATGCAACTTGATTTTCCCTTTAGCACCTTTTTGCCTATATTTATGTGATTTTCTCCAAGTGTGGGTGCTGCTTGCAGAAGGCCGGGCCTCCTCTGCGAGCCTATTAAAACTCAATTACATTTAATTAATCAACCAGACTGAGGGCAGCTCCGCGTTAGGAGCTCCGACACCTCTCAGCGATGACGTTGCACAATCGCAAGGCGCCGCAGGGGAAGGGGCAGGCCCAGGGAATGGAAACCAATGGGGGAAACTCACTCTGGTGGCGACCGGCTCCTCTGCCTCAACTGCTGGCGAATTGACATTGGCTTCATTAGCGAGGGAGAGACACACTCCGAAACGATGTGAGACAAACACCAAATTATCGGCTCAAACAAATTGAAGTTGACCATCATCTGTGTGTGTGCGTAAACAAATCGGTCAAGTTCCCCTGATTGGAGGCGACACAAGTATTTGGACACCGAAAGGAAGTGAAAGGTGGCAAGATGGAGAGCTGGTAAGATGGCAAAGCGATGAGTAGTCTCCGGCGGAGGAGGCTGATGAAGATAACTCTGACTGATTGCGCTTTCTTTGGTTACCAGGATGACAGGATTTCAGGGGGTTTCAGGTCTCCTTCCCCCTTTAACAACAATAAATAGAGGTAAATAGAGGCCACCACTAAATGCAGACAATTATCCGAAGTTTATTCTCTGCGCTCTGCCCCGAAACTGCCCATTTCCAAGTTTTCTTATCACACCCAACTATTTAAGAAGCTGGGCAAACAAAACGCTGAAATAAATGGAAACAATGGCACACAGTAAACAGAAGCGAGGGGGAAAAATGACAACAGAAACAACCGAAAAAAGTTTGGGGGAATCTGAGATTAAGAATGACAAACAATGCAGCGAAAGTCAAACGGCGACACCTGTGCACCCACTTCGGGGAGGAAAAATTACTTCATTAAAAGTTCAAAATGAAGAAGAAGTGTCCGAACCGAAAAAGGTTGCCGGACGGAATGTCCAGCTGCTGTGCCGATAAGAAACTCATAATTGGTGTCATTAAAAAAGCCATTTCGGAAGTTGTTAATCTTCCGCCGCGTCGCATCGTGTCGCCTCGCGTGGGGCCAACAATTATGCCAACTACATAGAGCCGGGGCTCCGGGCTCCGGTCTCCGGGATCCGGGAACAGAAACAGAAACAGTACAGAGTCTCCAATTTGGACGCCGATGCCCATTCCCGAAAGCCAAGCGGAGATACATAAATATGTAATTTATTAAAAGCCGAGGCGGCACAAAGAAGCAGCGTTTACAACAAAGCCTCCTCGACTCTTGTTTATTGTTATCATTATTTAGCCAACTGATAAGGCCTCGGCCAGGGACTAGGAGCGACTTGCGGCCATAAAACGGGGTGCAGGGTGCAGGACTCCTTCTCCATCTCCATCTCCATCTCCATCTCCATTTTCTCTCTTCTCCTGCTGCTTCTTTTAATTATAAAGTGCGATAAATGTGACACAAAAAATTGTGAGAGATAGCCAAAAGCATAAAAAATATCAGGGGACGCCAAAAAAACAGGCAGCTAACCGAGGCCCAGCAGGTTGGCTGTTCATAATACTCTATAGAGTGTATAGAGGAGGTTTTCAACATCATAAAAATACAATTTGGAAGAATTATAGGCACACCATTGGAAAATGGCTTCTCCAGATATATTTCTTATATTTTTCACAAATTTTAAAGCGTGAACTGTCGAAATTACTACAAATACTACTACTAATTAAATTAATGCTGTAGAAGGAAAAGGGTGCTTACAAATTAGCACTTGGGAATTATAAGAACACACAATTAGCGCTTGAGAATTATAAGGACACCTTTGCAAAATCTCTGTTCATTTTCTTGTGTTTTTTGAGAATTTCATTCACATTTAAAAAAGATAAATTATCAAACACACAACAAAAGTCCTTAAATATTTTTATATTTCCCTAAATTTAAGCATACACAATTCTCTGCAACAGATACATTTTAATTCCCTTTGCATCTCAAAAGGAAGATTTCTTCCGATGCCTGATCTTTCCATTTAAATTTGATAGACAAATGAATATTAATTTCCCTAAATTTCACTCTATTTACAAGTACTTTTTACACAATATCCACCAACTCGCCCTGGGG
The DNA here is from genome assembly GCA_018904745.1 of Drosophila orosa. Lineage (NCBI taxonomy): Eukaryota > Metazoa > Arthropoda > Insecta > Diptera > Drosophilidae > Drosophila > Drosophila orosa. The sequence continues at coordinate 7,630 of JAEIIH010003187.1, forward strand.
GCATTTTCTTGATCTTTGCTCGGGTTCAATCAGTGCCAGATTTGATCTCTGCTAGCATAATCTCTTGTTTTCTAAACAAATCAACTGCGAACTGCTGGTGATGTAATCCGATCGAAGTGATTTCCAGGCATTGGGCAAGAGGCAAAACATTGCATTTCAGGGAATGAACTCGGCCGAGGAAGGGTATAAACAAAACAGCGGCAAACAAAAGTCGTTAAGGGGCAGTGTGAGATTCTCTCCGTTTTTTCTTTTCTCGTTTTGGGGCCGTTGTTTGTTTGTTTTTCAGGCCGCCTGCTGCCTGCTGGTGCCTGCCTACAGCCTACTACCTTCTGCCTTCTGCCTTTTGTGAGAAGTTTGGCATTTAATAAACACGCAGGACACCCAGGATGCGGCCGGCTATCCCAGCTAGCAATCCTATCCCCCCGTCCGCTGTCCTTGCTTTATGAAATTGCAAAACGTCCCATAAAGTAAAATGGCATAAGATAGTAGTAGGCGAAGTGACCGCAGAACGAGCCGTAAAGGGAGCCCGTACATGGCCATCTTGTGTTGCGGCTTTGTCTTGGCCATAAATACTATCTTTGCAGAGCTTCTGCTGGTCTGCTGGCCGCTTTTTACGAGTGAATCGGGATTGGAGTTGAGATGGGGACTGGCAAGTGTTAATTCCCTCCCCCAGCAATTAACTTTTCGCCAGCCATCTATCTATCTATCTGTGGCCAGCTTGCAGGCAAAAGATACTCTATACTCTCCAGGCTTAGATACAGATACTTTCCAGCCATTGTCTCGCAATATGCAAATTGCAGGCAGTCGTTGTCCCCCAGAGTTCAATTGGAGCGCAGATCAGCTTCCGTTTATCGCTTTGACCTCGGGCATTTCTGGAAAACGAACCTATAAATATATGTATTTGTACAGCAAAAATATTAATAAAGATTCGACTGCGGCAGCAGTCATGACCGTCGATCGAGATCGTTGCGGGAAAAGCCAGCACAGCACAGCACAGTACATTTTACTTATTATCATTGTTTGGCCCATTGTGATTTGCTTCATGTTACTTTCACGACTTGTCCCCCAGCCCCAGCCCCAACCCTATCTCAATCCGAATCCCAAACCGAATCCGAATCCGAATCTGCATCTGCATCTGCATCTGACAATATACTTTATGCCAGGGCACTCAGGTGAATGGCACTGCCAAATGGTAGCTATCAGGTAACCGCATTGTCCAACTGCGACCCGACTTGGCCCGAACTGAACTGCGATAGTCATCTGGCCGGATTTTGAATGGCTTGCGGTGTGAGAAACTAATAATCCATAAGTGCAATCACTTCTCGGGCTAAACATATCTCATCCGATTCAGTCAGGAGTTCTCTGATTCCGTTTTATGGCTTAAATGATCGTTATGGGACAGGGAGAGATCGGTTCTGGAGATAGCGGAACCCTCTTGGCCAGATGTGACAACAGGTTCATTAGAAATGCGATCGATGAATGGAATGAGAGGCAGCAGGAGAATCAGGCAAGGGGTTGGGATAGCTCTCAGCCGAAAAGGAACGTTAAACTACTTATGGGAGAGAAACTAGTAAGTACCTAAGATAAAGCCAAACCTTGGATTATGTATCTTAAGGACGCAATAAAGTCGTTCCCTATTTCCCTTAATTAAACCTCGTAATTCCCTTGTAATCCTCACGCCGATCATAATCCTTCGTCACCACTTCCTGTTACCATTTTCTCCCTGTTTTTATGGGCAAACAGCTCGCTGAAAATCGATTTATGTTGTCACTAATTGATTAGTAGTTGCCGCCATAGCCTCCGCCTACCTCCCTCCCTCCCAAAAAACACATTTCCATTCCGGCACACCTGTTAGGTTCGACTCCCGAATTTTCCGCAAAAGAAAAGGCTCCGCAGAACCCAACTGAATGAACGAATGAATGAATGTCAATGCGAATGTGAATGCCACAGCGGCACAGCCACTGAGCCACTGTGTATGTGAATGCGAATTTGAATGCATCCCAGAGTCGTCCGTCCCCGGTCCGTCCCGGTGTCCCTGGGCCTGGGCCTGGGCCTGGGCCTGGAACAAATGTAAATAAATGCAAAGGCCGCACGAGGGACTCCATACATAGTTTTGCATGCATTTTCCTTGCCAGGCACTGCCAGAAAAAAGGGAGAGGGAGAGGAGAGTTCTCTAGAGCTCCCTAGAGTCCACATTTTAAGCCCTCTTCAATTGGCAATTTTTACGCGCAGTGCAGAGGAAGGGCCCCGGCAGAGCAGCTGCTCGGAAAACTCATTGAACAATTGACCAAATCGAAGCCTCAATACTCGGCAGCAGACAATAAATGCACAATGCACACACAACAGCCGCCTGCTGGAGATGAAAAAAAAAAGATTAAAATCCATGAAAACGACACGCCCTCCGCCGCCGCCGCCGCCTTTTTGGTCTGTGGAATTCAGATACAAACTGGGATACGGATTTGGGATTTCGCATTGTCATAACCGAGTCAGTACCAGGACCCAGTGTCCCAGTATCCAGTATCCCCTGGACTCTGGTGGCATCTGGTGGCATCTCTTATTAATTTGCTTAAGTGCCATAAATGGCAACAAAGGTGCTTGCATTTCTGCCGCCCAGCTGGAGACTTTACACGTACTCCTCCGATCTCTGCCTGACCATGACGAATTGCCAAAAACTACAACAGAAAAGTGAAAAAAAAACAACAAAAGTAAGGTAACAAGGAGCAGGAACTGTGGGTTTCTGGCTAAAACCAAACAGTTGCACAGTTGTGCAATAAGTGGCAATGATAGGGCCTTCTTGGGGTCAAAAAGTGAGAGGTTTGAGAGGTGCAACCATTAATTCCTAGCACACCTTTCTATACACATATTATATATATATATTTCTTCAGTGGAAAGGCAACAAGTTGTCTGGAATAAGAAACTAAGAGATCTGCAAATAACTGCAAGTGACATTGAAAATCGGAATGGTACTTCGTACAGCCATATATACAAACTTGTGTATATTTATAGTACAGTGTCCCTCGCTGATTTATGTTTCGTGGCCGACTTTTGACCTTTCCAGCGGATCGCGTTTCATGGAGAGAAGGAGTTGAAGTTGGAGTAGGAGGTTTCGGGGGAACTTGTTCCACAGATAGAACATCTCTTGGAGATGCCCTGAGATACCAAGATACGATTTTTAATTGACATTCACACCATCGCCACCATCTCCAGCAGGCAGCAGGCACAGCACCAGTCACAGCTGGAGTGACGGAGTTTTTCTGTTTAATTAAATGCAATCTACAACTCTATTGGGAATCAGTAGTCGCGCATTTTTGCGCATTTAAAAATCATTTATATGAATTAGCCCCCGTTGGCGATGCTAATTAAGGCGTGGCCCATGGGCACAGAGTCCACGATTCTCTCTATCTGCCACGTGCAGCAGCTACCAAAGATAAACAAACGGGCTAAATGCAAATGCAAGGCCCCCGAAAAGCGAGAGAAAAATGTTAAACAAAACATATTGCCGCACTTGGAGGCCATGTGCGGCAAGTGGCGGCTGACATTTCAACACCACCAGCTCCAAGTTTCGAACTCTAGTTCCAGCCAGCGGCACTGAGAGAAAAATCTATATAAAAATCATTCAGAATACTGTTACCCATATTACCCCCTGAGATGTAGTAAGTGTTTCTGATTAATTCGCTTATTCTACTTAATTTTTTATCATTCCAATTCAAAGCTAGTGAGGTAAAGTATATTTTCCCATTAAATTTTATTAAAATTGAAGCTTTTCTTCGAGTGCCTTGAGTCTGAATTGAATTTCGAACTCGATTCGAAAATCCCAATTCCAAATTCCAATCAAAACAAAGATCAAAACCCAGCAGCAACCTTTCTCACATCACCTGCAGGCGTTGTTGCTGTTGATCTAGCTGCCGTTTTTGTTCTTTTTTTGTTTATCTTATCCCTCGGATACGGATACACAGATACAGATGCACAGGCAGAGGCTACCAGCAGATACTACTCGAGTTTTCAACACCAGAAAAACCACGGCAATTGAGTTTTCTGTGGCAACTAATTAAGGGCAAGCGAACTGGGTGTCCTGTAGACAGGATTTCGATATTCTAGTAAGTTATTTAACTAAATTATCCAACTAACTAAGAGGAATATATTGAAATGTAGATTTAGATCTTAGATCTTAGATCTTAGATCTTAGATCTGTGCCAAGCAAAAATGTTGGTCGAAGTTAAGAGAAGTTTTTCGAAGACTGTGTGTCTGAATTTATATATATTTGTATTAATAATATATATTGAACTTCTTTCTATTACATTTAATATATTTTAAAACCAAACCTAGAGCTGTGAATGGCTTCTCCCTCCGCCTTGCCTGCTTTATGGGAACTATCAAACGCACTTAAGGTGCCAAAATTGGGTTCCATATATTACCAACTATATTATGAGTAAAACCAGTTTATCAATCGGCCTAATATTCCGACCCGGCACTAATGCCAATATTATACATCAGCCTCCTCCTCGATGGTGTTTAGTGTTTGCGTGGCTCTTTTATTTACAGTTTCCATTCACTTAACGCATTTTGTTTTCATTTCGGGACCACTTTTCCACCGAAATGCTATGTGCGAGTGTGTGTGTTGTTGTGTTTCAGGGCGACTTAATTAGAGAACTTGGTGCGTTTTATTTATGTGTCTTAACGAGTCGTTTATTTAACCCACCCTCGACCCTCGACCCTCGACCCTCGGCATCGATCTCGAGTCTGAGCGCACACAAACAACATTTTCCAAAATTTGTTTATTGTTTTTCTTTGGGGTCCTCCGCACTAATTTGGGAAAACGCATTGAGAAAGAGAGAAAACCGAATTGGAATTCCCCAAAAATGTAAAAGGAAGAGAGAATTGTAAGTAATTTGGTGGCTTGATTTAAATAAAATAACAAACAGAACGAACATTTTCCCCGAAAAGCCAAACATAAATCCCCCGATGGAAGCCGAAGCCCCCATCAACATGGTTTTTTATAGGCGGCAG
>JAEIIH010003195.1:0-20700 GCA_018904745.1 Drosophila orosa
TCCCATTTTAAACACACTGAAGTTTTACTTTATGAAGACCTATTTTTCACGAAAAAAACACACATTCTTGAGGAGAAATGTATTCAATTAAGGTGGAAATTGCTCCCTTGTGACTAGCTTGGCTTAAATTAAATTAGGCTTCCTTATCTTCATAATTTATTCAAACATTAAATGCACGTGCACACAAGTGCTTGGTCTGAATAAAAAAGCAGGAATTTATTGCCAACAACTTATCAATTACAGACCATTAATTTATCCTGGACGGGAGATGTGTGTGTTTAAGGCTTAATTACAATTTATTATTACATTTGCAGCCCTCGTCGACACACTTTATGTATCGATTCCTGGCATAAGAACCGCAGGTTCTGCTCTCCTTTTCTTGGCACAGTTCCCTCTCTCTTGATGAGGGCTTAGTGCGAATGTGGATTGCCATAAATTTAATAATCAGAATAATATTTTCACTTGGACGTACGTACATATATCAGCAAAGAGTTCAAGGTCACTTGGTCGGTTGGAGAGTGTGCTCATGTACCTATGTACATACGTGTATATAGCGGGCTGATTGTAATTGCAATTGGATTCCGATTTGTGATAAGGGGGCATAATAAACATGTCCGCCGGGAGACATTAACAAATGAAAAATGGCAAATGCATTGGCAGGCAGCAGGCAGAAGAGGAGGAGGAGGAGCTATGTAGCTCTGTGACTTTTCCAGCACTCGAACTGGTTGTGTAGTATATAGTACATGTGGCAAATTGACCAAATTTGGACGGAAAATGAGGGAAAATTGCATTCACTCGGAATGGTTCCAGCTTCTTGTGCTTCGTTCTGCCGTCCGAAAATGAGTAATTTTCGTACATTTTCCCATACACTTTGGCAGTGCCTCTCATCTCTCATCTCCGGCTGCATGTCCCACCCATCTCCGCCTACTCTACACCGCCCGGTTTTCCCCCGATACCGCCCCTCCACCCTATTGGCTGCTGCTGTTTACATTTCGTGTATTTCATTTAATTTCCTCTTTTGCCCGGACTCAGCTGAAAAATGTTTGGCCAAGGGGGGAGAAAGATTTCAATTTCTGACAGTTTTGCGTGTGTTTCAGTATAAAAATGTTAATTTTCGGGCAACACCCACTGCTGTGTGTGTGCTTCGAGTGTACTGGAAATGTTTATTTAAAAAAATGGTTCCTTCTCTTGCCGTGCGCGCATTCAAGAATTCATAATAATAATCGGGGGCAATACGTAAGTAAGCCCCACTATACAGCCCCCTCTCTGCCGCTGGCCAAATCTTTTGTTTTCCTGCAATCCACGAGGGCATTAAATTTAAGCACTTTGCCTTCGATTTCCACACAAACAAAGCATTAATCTCAGGTGCCAGCTCACTCCCCCGATATCTCTCGCCTCTCTATAAACAATACTCGGAAAATGCTCTGTTCCCTGCTCTTGAGTTTGAGAACAAAATCTAAACATTTTCCTCATTTTTCGGTGCTTTGTTTATGCAAGGAGTGAAAACTCCTTCCAAAGATGATTTTAAAAATTTTCTGTAAAGATGTGTGCCGACTTTTTCAAGTGCTGGACAATGAACTCACTCTCTCTCTTGAATTGTTTTATGGGTTTCAGGAAATTGTAATTAGGAACTTGCAGGGAAATAAGAATTGTTTAATCGTTTTCTTAAAGTAATCTTTTACAGACTTTCTTTAAATAGAATACTTTTTAAGATAAAGAACAACTGTGAAATGAAATAAATACAGAAATGTATAATCTAATTGAGTTTAATTTCTTGAACAAGTTTACAAGATTTCTTAGGGAAATAAAATGAGTTTTAGACTTGAGGGTTTGCTATCAACAATAAAATGTTTGTATAAACTTAAAAGGGATATTAATTCCCTTTTTAGCTTAGTTAGTGTACCTTAACGACCTAAAATATTATTATTTAAAGCTTTTTGATGCAAATATTCTAATGTAACTCCGATTTGTAAGGTTATTACATTTTCCTCGGGAATGCTTGGCTAAGCAATTTTCCATCCAAGTTCTCATCGGCCAGCTGTTGGCGATTATCTCGTTTATCACAAAAAAACCCCTTCAGAAGTCGCTCAATTAACAAATTGCATTCAATTGGATGGAAATTCTGCTAAAATTGCAGCTTGCAAATCCTTCAAAGAGCAGGAGGAGGGGAGGCGGGAAAAAGATACAAAGTGAGATGAGAAAGGAGACTGGGGCTGTGGCCTGTTATCAACGGCAGATGACCAGGGCCAAACAATTAATCCTTTGTTTGCCATTTATACATAGCTGCTGCCCCTCTTTGCGTTTTTCTCATTTTTCTTTTGGCCGACGGCATCTCAAGATGATATAGTACATTGATGATGATGATGATGCTGGTGATGATGATGATGCTGCTGATGATTATCGTGATGTGGGATTGCGTGGCCTGCTGGGTGGGTGGTTGACTGTTTGGTTGGTTGGCTGTGCGTCGTTCAAAGGCCACTAAGCTCTACTTGAGGAATACAAAGCCCAGACATTTAGTGCTAGAGAACTAAACGCAGCATAAATATTTGCGACGACCCCTAAGCTCTTTTGTCGGCTGCGGCCACCAGACACACACTCAACTCTTATATGCTAAATATCTACATATCTACATGTATGTATATTCCCTACGCATCACTAACTCTTGCTTCCATTTCCATTCTATTCTAGGTGCCGGTGAGTCGGGCAAGAGCACAATAGTCAAACAGATGAAAATCATTCACGAGAGCGGCTTCACTGCGGAGGACTTTAAACAATATCGACCGGTTGTCTACAGCAACACAATACAATCATTAGTTGCAATATTGCGCGCGATGCCAAACCTAAGTATTCAGTACAGCAATAACGAGCGGGAGGTAAGCCCCAATCCCGGACCTATTCAGTGTCTACGGTGTCTCTAGATCATCCCCTATTCTGTCCCACTTTCCCCTCCTTGCAGAGCGATGCCAAGATGGTGTTCGACGTGTGCCAGCGGATGCATGACACCGAGCCCTTCTCGGAGGAGCTGCTGGCCGCCATGAAACGACTCTGGCAGGACGCCGGCGTCCAGGAGTGCTTCTCGCGCAGCAACGAATACCAACTGAACGATTCCGCTAAATAGTGAGTACAAAAAAATATATATATATTTTCCTATAACAACAAATAGGTGCCAAGTGATGGCGGCAGATGGGCGGAATATTATTTTAAATGCGGTTTATCGAATCACTTGGCTAGCTGCGTAAACACATGTATATGTACTTAATTGTATATATTTTAAATTAGTAAACAAATGGCTAAATTTGGAAAGAACCAACGTAAGCACTGTTACTATAAATATAACATAATAACAACAAAGTCACAAAGCAGCTAAAACTTTAAATTCCATCACATTTTAGTTTGAACTTATAGTTAGGTTACAAGTCCTTTTATTTCTATTAAGTTGAAAGCTTGGCCCTTCGGTTGCTTGTAATATTTCTGTTGGCTAAAAATAACTTTTGCCTTATCACGTTTGACCTTGCTTGGAAATTTTATTTAAAGCTCTCCCTATTACTGGGTCTTCTCCCTACGTGACTTCTTGGCATTCTAATTGAACGCGTAATTGGATATATGACTTATTTCGTTTGCTAAAAATAAAATGTGATGTGCTTCATCTTTAAGGTTCCCCTGGAGAGTTGTTTGGTCTAAGAGAATCGTGTTTAAAATTTAAAATTACACCCAAAGGAAAATCAGTTGTGCGATTAACCCAACTAGACCTCTCTCTCTTGGAACCAATAAAACTAATGATAGAGCCTTAATTTGAAAGCAATTAATCATGCGCATAGATTGGCGTTTGCTTGACCTTAGCCATCACACTTTGTGCCATAGACTGGCTAAGCCCACTCGCATTTTGATTAATGATAATACTTACATACCACCGAGAGACTGAGACAAGAAAAACAAACAGAAACAACGCGTTTTATTGCATACTTTTCGACGCTCTATTAGGTACAATTATTCGTCGACAAAAACGACAAAAAATACACAACAGAACTAGAAATATGGGGGAGAATAATGGGTTCTATATACACATGTGTATCCACATAAATACACGACGTTTATTCAGCAACACGCACCCACATAAATATCTGTCCATGGATGTGCGTTGCTCTCAAACTGTCCGCACTGCGTTATTATGTACATTTGCTTAATTAAAAAGAAACATCGCAGCCGCAGCAGCAGCAGCAGCAGCTGGGCTTTGACTATAAATATCACACATCCGCCGTGTGTCTGGCTGCAGCTTAGAAACGGGCAGAGCACACATAGCTCTGTGCCCGAGTCCCTTTGGTGAGCTGTGCTACTCGTCCCTCAGCGTCAGCTTGAAATTCAACGGCGACTGCGGAATGTACGTGGAGTTCACACGGTACACAAACTCTCCCGAGCTGTACGAGACCTTGTATTTGCGGAAGATCTGTTTCCCGGAATTAAACGTGGCAAATTAGAAGGGGTTAAGCTCAGAGCAGAGGTGGCTGCAAATTCCTACCTTGGCCAGAAGCGTGTGCAACTCAATTTCGGCGAAGCGACGACCCACGCACATGCGACGTCCAAAGCCAAAGGGCAAACTCACGAACGGGTGAATCTTCTGGCTGGCATGTGGGCAGCCACCTAAAAAAAAAGGTGAAAATGAAACAAAAGTGATTACAGGCACTGGAAAAAAGTAATGGTTCTAAAAAGAAAACGAAGGAGAGCTACAGAGGAGTTTGACCGACTGTGAGTTGCCCAAAGCATTGTGGTTGAAACTAAAGGGAGTATTAAAATGAGTAACTATGCTCAAATTTATTGAAAACTGGAATTAAAAAGGTTAGGAGGTAGAAGAAAAATAACCCCTATTGGTGTAAGGATGTTGCACAAGTTCAATATACTCAAAATCACCATGTTTATTATCCGATTTTACTTTATAATATCCTTGTACCTTAGGGATACCTGGTATAAAAAGTGTTGGCTTTAACAAATGCAATGGTAAATGAGGTTCAAGGTCTATCCTATGTCAACCCACGACATCTTCATTTACCTCAAAGTTAAAATGGAATTGAAAAATGTATAATTCAACTGCATTTCTAGGAATGTAACCCTATTCCCTGGAAGTCCAATCAGCAGCACTTTCTCAGAGTGAACCACTCCCACTCACCTGCATCTGCCGCCGCCGAGGACTGCTTCAGCCAGCGCTCGGGCAGAAAGCGCTTGGGTTCCGGGAAATATGCGGGATCGTTGGACACCACCAAATGGGGAAAGATGACGTGCGTCTGAAAATACCAAATTGTAGTGGTTGTTAAGGGGTCCCGTCCTAATGGTCACTCTTTCATCGCCAACTTACGCCCTTGGGCACGTGGTAGCCGTTGATGACAGCATCCGACTGGAGGCTCCTTCCATTGGCAATCACCACGGGTCGCATTCTGCAAATGAAAAAAAGGTTTAAACGTCCGCGTCTCAATCAGGGAGAGTGCCCTTGGAATTACCGCAGAGTCTCCTTCACACAGGCACGCAGATATGGCATCTGTTCTAGGACATTCTGGTTGATCTCGGCCTCGCGGCTGGAAAACACCTTTTGCAGCTCCTCGAAGAGTCGCTGCTGCTTTTCCGGATTCTTGGCAAGCTGATAAATAGTGGAAGAAGCTGCCACTGAAGTCTGTGAAAATTATGGCTTAATCTTGGGAAGCATCCTATATCGACTGCTCTTACTGTATCCACACCAACTAAGAACAGATCCAAGGCCAGGATAGCAGCCAGCTTGCGATTGCCCGTCTTTCGCACAATCCTCTCCACAATGGAGATGTCGGCCTCTGATTTAGGCAGTCCCTTTGCCTCATCCGCCTCGGCCTTGTCCATGGTCTTGCTAATGTTCTTCATGCAGATTCTACATACATAATTTATGGAAACATTATGATTGTGATTATTAAGTGTGAGAGTAATGATCACTCACGCTGTGAACTGGTCCAAGGCCTTGACAAAGCTGCGATAGGCCTTGGTGGGATACACTCGCCACAGGGGCATCCTTAGCTCGAGTTCTGGAACAGCCCAGAAGAACGTGTTGATGGCCTCGATGATCTGCTGGGCCTCCTCACTGCCCTCGGGCGACAGGCAGCCCAGTCTCGTGTCCAGGGAAACGCGTCCCACAGCTGCAATGGATTTACGACTAATTTTTAGCAAATACTTGTTAACTCGTTAGTTTTTCCAGTTAAAAAGCCATTACAATAATAATTACAACCACAAATATGTGGTTGCTTAGGAAACCACTGTTTTCAGCTGTTTCCATCGTTCCACAGCAAACTTTTATTGTGTTTTTGTTGAGCGCTTAAAGTGCCAATTAAAAGTTAACCAAAATGTTTACACGACGGAGATAGAGATAGAGAGAGTTAGAGTTCAGTGTTAAGCCCAGCTTTGATTTAATTAAAAACATTTCAAGGCATTTAATGTCTAAGCTAATCGGTTTGCCAGGCAGGTTAGTGGTTAAGGCTAGACTTGATGTATAGAGGCTTGTGGCTAAGTTTGTGGAAGGAAGATTTTTCTATTAAATAAAATAGCAAAAACAGCATTTGCTTTACATATCCCAAGGCTAGTTTAGACTTTAAGTGCCATAAAGCCATTTTGATTGAGTTGCAGCTGCCGTATTTCAATAAATTGTGTCATAATCAAGGAAATATAAAGATTATTGGCAACAGAACTTACATTCCAAGGCCCATTTGTACAGCTCGTGCAGGAAATTGGCTGGCAACTCGTCCTTCTCGTCGCGCATCGCCTCAATCCTGCAGATGGGGATGCAGAATGTGGGTGTGTTTGCATTGCATAACAGCTGGGAATGCCCAGATGTTGGACTTACCGGCCCATAAACTCGCTGGCAATGTCATTCAGCGGCGGTATGTACTTCTTGGCCGTCTGCGGCTGCAGCAGGATGTGCTGCACCTCCTGCCTGAAGGCCTCCCACTTGGGTCCGTGCCTGCAGAGAGAGCGGAGGGGTGGAAACGGGTGGGTTCACTCCAAAATGCCCGCCATAATATCCGTTATATAAGCACATTACTTACACGCCAATTAGGCCGGCCACATCGCCAAAGAAATCGCGTCGCAGGTCGCCCTTGTAATGGCGCAGTGAGGGCATCGAAGGCCTGGGTTTTCGGTTTTTTTTTGTATGTGTTTCAGCGCAAACAAAGAGCGGTTATGGAAAAAAAATGGAGAATGAATGCACAGAAAAAAAATAGAGGGCTGAAAAGGTCATTCAACATGGGGCAAGCTAGTATTTAAATGAAATAAAGTCTCTTTGGTCCTAAAATAGAGTTCTTTTTAAACAGAATATAATTCATGTTTTCATAGAAACCAAGTTATGAGAGCCTTTTGAAAGCTTCAAACATTTTTCTGGTTAAATTTATGTGGAAATGTACTTTTAGTACAGAAATTTGTTTAATATTGTATTATTATAAATGAGCCCTTGATTTTGAAAGTGGCACAATATATATTTTTCTTGCTTCGCTAATCTGTTCAAATTATGTTATTTTATTAGGATTTGATATCAAATAGCTGATAAACTAGATTTAAACATTGGTTGACTTATACCACTTTCTAAATCAAGGGCTCATTTATAATAATACAATTTTAAAGAAACAATCATTAAAAGAAACAATCATAAAAGCAAATTCTAGGCAACAGAACAAGGTTTCTATGTACTTATGAAGGTTTGTTTAAAGTTTATGGTTTTTTATTGTTTTTGTATTTATGACATCATTCCTTATGCTGTCATTATTTTTGTTTGTTTAGCGTCTGAGAGTTAAACATTAATACTTTAGTTTATGATAAGTCAGCTTATAATTGTTATTTAAATCATGTAATCGTGCTACCTTCCACAGCTCTACTTTTAAAATTGGAATACAAAATATGCTTTAAATTGGCTTTACATTTTAATAATAAAATGTCTTGCTAAACACGCTGAGCACATCTCAGGTATTTGATGTTGAAATATCCCCAAATACTGGCTGACTTTGTAGATGTTTTTTTTTCTTGTGAACTTACACGGGCAGCAGCAGCTGGAGTTGGCCAAAACCCCAATCCCCGGTCTGCCCTTGCGTGCAGACAGACCGGCGACGACAACATCAAACACAAATTCCCACTAAAGCGCACAGCGATTTCTCTACTCCCCCCTGCCCCGTGATTCTGGTATATACAAGCTCCGAGCTCCTATTATTTGCATTATATTTGTCTACTCGCATGTCACTGAACAAATATGTATAGGAGAAGCGTATTTATTGGCTTTTGTTTTATGCCCTTTCCTAAATTTCCCTTCACTTAGCCGGCCGCTTTGCGCGTTTGTCAGCCTGGCAGAGTGTGAGGTGAGTGCGGGTCGCCCCGGGCAACGAAATGCCCAATTAAATGCCAGAGATCTCACTGTAAATATGTAAATTCATTTTGTTTTATAAAATGCCAAGCATATTCAACGCTGAGATGACTATAAAATAAGTATGTTCTCCATTTGAATTATGCAAATTGAGGTCCCAGCAGCGGAATAGTTGTTTCCAGAAGGGAGAAAAGCTAGGATAAAGGGAAGGATTCATTAATTTTTATTCTGGCTCTGAGACAGTCTTTTCAGGCATTTACTTTGGCATAATTTAGAAATTAATCCCACACTTTTTATAGTTAAAATAGTTTAAAGAAATATATAAATATTCATGTTGAGTTATCTGAAACCTGTTTAAAGACGCTGTTTAGTTCAAGATTAAATAGTTTACATGCCTATGTCAGCGGTGTTTGCATAATTTATTTATACACAGGCACAAAATTGTTAAAGCTGTTAAAGTTTTGCAGGGAATCCCAGCTAAACTCTATGTTGACCCCCTGAAAGTCACGATCGGAACTCATCTGGAGACACTTTTCTTTGGGAGGCGGGCTCTTTCCCACCAACAAAGACATGTATTTCTCTGCGAGTTTTATGGGGCTCGTAAAAAAGTCAACAATGCCGACGCCTCCGGCGCATGTCTTGGCCAAAATATCTTCATCAATCAGTTGGGCAGTTGGGCAGTTGGTCAGTCAGTCAGTCTGTCAGTTAGCCAGTTAGTTGGAGGCAGTGAGAAGCCAACTTCACACTTGTGCGTGGTTCATTCATCAATCTGTCTGCCTGCCTGCCAACATTACGTTAATGTTGTCTCATGTCCAATCTATTAGCGATTCTTTATACTCATTTTAATGATGACTTGCCAAATGTGCTCGCCAAAAACAAACAGCAAACAGCAGCGTCTGCGATTCCCGATTCGCCATCGATCCGTAGCGACGTTTGTTGTTGTTATTTCCTCTGATAAACTACATAAACTATTGGCAACGTAACTTGTTAAATTTGGTTCATGGCCATGGCTATATGTCCGAATCCGAGTCACAGAGTCCGATTCGGGGAAAGGCGTTGAGAAAAGAAAGCTTATAAAAGATATGAACACGAAGCTGGCTTTACTTTCGTTTTGTTTGCTTTTTTACCTTCATTATTTATTTCTGTGATGCAAAAAAAGAAAAAAATGCTTAACGCCTGTCCGTCCGAATTGTGAATAGTTTGTTTTGTTTGCTCTGTGGTTTTATTATTATTATTTTGGGTTGGATCTCTGGTGTTGCTAGGCCTACAGATCTACAGTTTGGATAGAGCGACTCGTCGGAGTGAAAGTTTTCAACTAATTTCAATTTAATGGTTTTATTTTTATCACGCGCGGTCAAACAAAAGAGATTTATTCAATCTTTATGACATCTTTACGGAGGGGGAATTATATTTCCATACTGAATAAATAATATATATAAGAAATGTCATAGGTCCTTGCTAAGTTTCCCGCTGTATCCGTATTTTAAATGTCTCGATTTATTCCCCGTTTGATTTATGGCTTTTAAACGTGCCAAAGATGCCATAAAATACCTAATTTATTTCCCTGCTGAATATACATTTCGAATAGTTCAAGCTTGAGTAATTTTGCAAGAGAATTTTAGCTGGAAACTTCCCACATAATTAAACATAAATAAACGCAAAGCCACATATCCCTCCGAGGCCAAGGTTCAAGCTGTATTTATTCCGAATTTTAATTAGAACCAGAATCAATGTAATTTTCACTTCCCACACGCGCGGAAAATGCGTATTATATTTTCCATCTGTCGCTCCGATTTCAATCCTGCCACAATATTTTCACACATCCAACTTAATCCGTCGTACATCGCCATCGCCATCGCAATCGCCCGCTTTTGCCTTCGTTAGTTAATAATTTAATTACAGGCAGCGTTCAATATGCGCATAAATAAACAGGAAAGTGCACTGCTGCCAGGGGGGGCCTGGGTGTGCGTCCATGCATGAATGATTTGGCGCGGATATATATGCTACATGTGCTATATGGAGGTGCATATGTGCGTGGGAGTACTGGCAATTGAGACCGAGTGCAGCCAGGCAGCAACACGGCAGTAATGTTTGCTTTAAAAACAAATTTAAGGGACTATTGTAAGGTTTTTAAAGAGACTGAACTAAAGTACAAATAATCTGCAAGAGAGTTCTTAAAAATCTTTAAATAATATGAATTTTCTATAGCTCTTTTAAACATCTTCCTCTATAAGACACACAAACTGAAATCTAACCTCAAGATACCCAGATTATCAATCACAAAACTTGTCTGCATCATCATTCTAGCAGGAAACTCATAGTTCACCATGTCGCAACTTTTCCACTGCATCATGGACACAATGACAGCTTTGCCTGCTTGGTTCAATCACTCACCGATGGGGCATCGCCTCCTCCTTCTTGAATATATTCCGTATCTCGTCGCCATCGAAGACGAACAGCAGATCCGGATGACCAATCAGACCGCCAACTTTGGCCATCTTTCCGTAGTCGACATGCAGCTGGTTCATAACCTTGTCCAGGTCGCTAATTTTGTAGGTTCCTGCAACCGGATATCGGTTAACGAGGTCCGCATGCCCCTTGACAGGGAGAGAGCTGTCGGTGACTTACCAATTAGGGGAGCAAAGCGCCAGGAGTTGCCAATCAGCGGCAGGGGATATGGACCAGGCACCTCCGAGTAGGGACGGACGGCGGCCGAGGCAGTCGAGGAAGTGGCTGTGGCATGAACTGCTGTGGCAGCTTTTGCATGAGTGGCTGCTTCTGCCAGGGCCTGGTGGCTGACAATTAGTGAAGGATTACAAATAGAGAGAGAAATTAGTTAAAACTAGTTAACTGTTGAATTAATTTGTAAAGTTTTATCCTTGGGAAATAGTTCATATTTATATTTATCACATTTAGTCTGAATTCTTTGCAGTGTTTGGAAAAAATCACTAACCTGACATTTAATTTCTTGAGATTCGCCGCCTCTCCTTGTCGCTGGCGCTGCATTGCAATTGATTTTTCAATTTCCGTCGCCAGGCCCACACCGCTGCTGGGCGGCCGTGGTGGCGACACAGCCGCAGGATGTGGCAAGGTGGTGCTGGTGGTGGTGCTGGAAGTGGAGCGCCTCATCAGCGCCAAGGAGGTTTTGCGTAAGCTCGACGACATCCTGAACCTGCGGCTGAGTCCTGGGAGAAGAGAAGCAGAAGAGTATTATGTAAAAAGTTGAGCATAAGTTGAGCAGCACAATCTGCTGCTGCTGCTGCTGCTGCTGTCGGCAACTAAATTGTGTATTTATGATTCTCAGACCTCTCCTCGGTAAACTTTTAATGCATTCGCAAGTTGTGACCGACCGGCCAGTGTTTTCCCGGGGCAAATCAATCAATAGAGAGAAGGAGCAAGGCGAGTTTATTGAGTTTATTATTCCAACCGATTATTCCCCATAGAATCGACGGCGCTGAAAGATGTTCGTTCGCTGTGGAGTGCAAATATTATGGCACACTCGCATATTCATATTCATTTATTGGCCCCCAATCGGTCGCCACAGCTTTGACAGCACTTAGTTCAAGTTAGTTGCAAAACAAACGAAGGCAAACAGTCGTCGGCGATTGTCCCTCGGATCTCTGGGGAGCACTTGGGCAAAAGTGGGACTCCCAGCTGCCGCTGGTTTTGTGCGTTCCATTTAATGGTCTCTCACAATCAGTCAATAATCAAGTCGGAGTTAGCCAGCGTAAAATTGAGCACATAACTGCGACTAGTGCTCGTAAAGAGTGAATTCAAACAAAGAAAACGCAAAATTGAAGGGCCATTGAAGTGGGCGCAATCAACCCTGGCCAAGTTTTCACAAAGTAAGGCCTAAGGCTGTGCTTCGAATCAAGTTGAATAGTTTATAGTTCAAGTAGTATATATATTTAAAACGAGTGTAAAAATATATACTTAATGGCCTCATAAAGCTGGGCTGCTGTTAAATTTTCATAACTTAATATTTCTTTATAACTGCAATATAATTTATGGGAGCCAGCACACGTTATGTTCCAATAAAAGCCAGAGAAAAGATTTAACCGGCAATAAAATATGTTTAAATTAATTTTTAAGCACTCTCGTATTAAATTTCACCCGCTAGGTTAGTTTCTCAGCACAATAAAACCCCTTTTACTCTGTCAGCTTACGTCAGAACCCAAAAGCTGTCAAGAAATCGTATATTTGCTTTGGGGGCGCATCCGAAATTCAAATTATTCAACCATATTTGTGGTTGGCTTTAAACTTCCCCCAATGCCAATTCAGAAACTAACATATTCCCTTGAAAAAACAAGCCGCAAAACACGCATTTAAGATGCGCATTCATTCGGCTGCTCCTTGCGGGCAGGAAAACTGCCAAAACGGCGAAAAGTCAATGGGGAAAGATTGCTCATACGCCGCGTAAGCCAGCGGCAAACAATGGCAGAAGAAGAAGGCATTGGATGGCGATGTCGACTGCGACTCTGGCACCGACTTCTGCGCCTGCTCCCCAAGGGCAATATAATTTAAATGCCGAAAATTTGATGGAACAGAAATCTGCGCACACACACAGCGATGGAGCTTGCCTGCTGCCATTTTTCTTTCGTTTTATTTCTTTTTATGTACACTCACTTGGTCTTGGGCACAATGGCAGCAGCAGCAGCAGCAGCAGCGGAGAGCTTGAGAGCTTATCCTTGCCCTTGTCGCACAAGCGGCGACCTTGAGTCCTTGAGGCCTCGCGTAACGAAACGAAACGAAACAACGCAACTATCTCAGTCTCCAGTCGCTGGTGGGCTTTATCGCCACGGCGGTTATAATGAACTTGAGTGATAATCCTAGCGCCTGCGAGTAATGTGTGGAGAAATGTCAAGTAGCCACTTGTCGTTGGCTTTAATGGCCTTTGTTTGAAATGGAAGCCAACGCCACAACAGAGGCCACCAACGGGCAACACTTCCACAGTCGCTGCCACTGCCACTGCCACTGCCTCTGTTTCTACCCCTGCCTTGCGTTTCCTTCACACTCGAATGAATGCGAAATTGAAAATGAATTCTATTAGCAGTCGACTGCTAAATGGTGGCAAAAAGGTGCTCCGAAAAATCTCGCCCGCTTATGTCACAGCCGCTTGCTTGGCAAATCTTTGCCTTAATGCCTTTTGACTTGCCCTCAGAGGCATGTACACACAGCAGGTGTAGCCGTGGAACAGGTGTGGCTGTTGCCTCGCATGGGAATCGATGGTATTAAAGACATATTTGAATTTGCTTTCACGCCACCAGCCACCAGCAACCAGCTGCCTCTCATTTTGACAGACATTTCAGCGAAATGAGTGTTTTTCGAGGAGCTACTTGTCAGCTTAAACTGTTTTTCCAGCACAGTGAGCTGAGTTTTCAATGTTTTTATGGCAAGATGTACTAGTTATAAAATATTTTAAGACATAAACAGATACACCGCCATGAAATACTTGTTTTGCAAGCTCTTACAAATTTTGTTCTATTTTTAAAACTACCTTCCATGATTCTCTCTTAAAAAACTCTTGTAAAGCCTCGTTTGGCCCTTACAAAAGAGAATAGCTCGCTTAAATATTAGCTTAGAACGCATTAACGAGTTGTCTATCAAGAACTGAGACCTGTTTTGCCTGTGACACTTTTTGCGGTTAAAACTAGTTAGCTTTGAATTGTTTTTGCCCAAATTAGCAGAAGAAACTGCTTAGAAATTAGGAGAAACTTGAAAGCAATATTTATATGATTAACATTGTCCTGGAACACCTTTCTCTGGTCTTGAAAGACACCTCCTACTCTCGAATACTCAGTTTCCTTGGCTTTTCCCATAGTCATTATAATTAAATTGGCCTTTCACGGCGGTTAACAGTTGATTTCTTTGATAGCCTGTCAAGGTGCAACTAGTTTAATCGACACGCCCAAATTGACGGGGGAAAACACTCACTTGATCGTTTTGTTTCTGGTTAATTTTCCTCCGATTCGTATTTCTCGTTCGATCGAGTTTCCAGATTGAGTTTCAATCAATTTGTTACCGATTTTTCCACAAACTTCAGGCCCCGACTGTTTGTGCACAATTAAAACCGCTTTGGATGTCTTTTGTGGCGGATTTCTAT
This sequence comes from Drosophila orosa, assembly GCA_018904745.1. Taxonomy (NCBI): domain Eukaryota; kingdom Metazoa; phylum Arthropoda; class Insecta; order Diptera; family Drosophilidae; genus Drosophila; species Drosophila orosa. Next base: position 14,457 of record JAEIIH010003195.1, read on the forward strand.
TGTTGTTTGGCCAATTTCCCACACACACACTCACTCACACTGGCAAGACACTTGAAGACTTGAAGAGCGAACGGCGGCACTTGAAATGCGGAGATTCGCCAAGTCTTTTGTCACGCAACGCGGAGTCGTTATGTTGCACCGATCTGTGCTGGCTTTGCCTGCCTCCAAGCGAATCCGAGTCCGAGTCCGAAACCGAATTCCAAAACTGAAACCGAAACCAAAACCGAAAGCTATGGAGCTCCGGGTTTTTGAGCTGTTGTTGCCTCGTAGACCAACCGCGACGCACTAAACGCGATCGCCGGGCTTCTTAGTCTACTTATACTGTGTGCGCTATGGGCTTTAAGCTACACAGAAACAAAATGAGCCTAAGAAAAGGTTGAATCTGATAAGAAATAATATTGTAGAAAAGATAAATATCATTAAGATCTTTGTGAGAATATTATTTTGAACTCAAATATGATTTAACTTCCATTTTGTATTATTTATTTAAGGGTTAAGTTTAACATAATCTTCAGTTATATATAATTATAATATATAATCAACTATTATGAGTTTAAAATTCTTCTAATTAAAGCTTGAAAACATCCCTTTTACTTAAAAGGGTTCCAAATGTTGTAAATCTCTGTAAACTTGTGCTACCTTTTTTTTACGGTGTACTTTGAGTTGACTTTTCGTCAGCTTTTGGCGCGCTCTTGTTGGCTTTGTCATTTATGATATTTCTGCTAATTGCTGCCGTATCTCGCTCTCTGTTTCTGTTTCTTTTTCTCTGCGGTCTTATCCAGGCAGAAAATAGTGGACTTCTGGCATGAATAGCATAATTTTTGGAAATGAAATTGAAAGTACCTAAATAATGCTAATCAAAAGGCAAAAGTTTGTGTTAATATATAACGGTTTGCAGCAGCATTGATTGACATTAATGGGGGGGCTGGTCGTGATTGGAGGTTTTGTTTTTTAGTTGCAAATAGCGGGTTACGTAAAGTAAATAGATTATTATAAAATGCTGCTGAGACTAACGAGGCCTTTGCTGGGCCAAATTGCAAGCAAATCGTTTTACTGAGAGGCCCATAAAAGAGTTGGAAAGCCACAAACTTATGAGTTTACTCAGCAGGAAGAAGATGGTTTGAAATGTGTAAATATAGTTAATGCTAAGCAGGTGCTTTGTCAGGATTTTACATTTAAGAAATATGTAAAGCAAAGTATTTATACAATCAAAAGTTTAACTGCCTAAAAAAACAAGTTCTTTAAATAGATTTGTTTGCTAAAATCTGTCAGCAATTATTCTTAGGTTAGCTAACTTTCCCGTACATTTCCAACCCAAACATCAACTTTTATGATCTACTTACACACACGCGTTGCCCCAACTTAGCGCCACTTGCCACACACGCAGATTGCAACACATTTTCCGGGCCTCACAAATTACAGATGCATGTGTGTCTGCGGTTTTGGATCAGTAAACAGAGAGAGAAAAACTTTTGGGATCGACATGTTAAATAAGATCTTGGCACGCAAAGGCAAAGTGCTAACCAAGCGGTGGGCTGCCTGGTTGCCCAATCCCCAAACTGTTTGCATCCGTTTGCAGGCAGCATTCAATTAACGTTTGTCCAACAAATTGTAACAGATATTGTGGGCATTATGTATTTGCTTTGATTATAAAGCTGCGCTAAACTTTTCCGCATGAAAAGTGGTGGCCGTTGCCGGACGGGCATGACTGGGCTCGATTTCCGCGGCAAGGTGCAGGTCCAGGCCCTAACTTGGTCATTCCTGGGCCCTGTTGTTGGGCAATTGTGCGTGTAATTAAAGCGAAAACCAGTTGACCAATGAGTGAATCTGATTTTGGGCAAGAGAGCCAGTCGAGCGGAGATTGATGCGATAACCAGCGCAGATTCATTCCCCCCCGTAGAAACTATTTACGACCTGTCCGAACCTGGCCAACAAATGAAATTAGCCGCGTCTCCGCCGCCTCAGCCCTTTGTTTCTTAGGGCATTGCGTGCCTCGGGTTAATTACGGCAACATGAAGTAAGCCAACGAGCCAACTGGACACTTTGGAGCTACTGTTGCGCCTCCTCGGTCTCCTCCTTCGCTTCGATGACCTACTTGTTGACGCTCTTACTCGCACGCAGACTCTCCATCTCCGACAGCATTTCTATCTGTTTCTGTATCTGTATCTGCGTCTGTATCTGCGTCTGTATCTGGGAGATGGCTATGGTTACACAACCGGCAAATAAAACTAATTGCAAATAAGGCTTGTAAGCACGGAAATTAGAAGCAGAAAACAAGTCACGGAAATGGGAATCATGGCTTTGAATGGCCATGTGGTTCCTGCAGTCCTGTGTCTATGTGCCTTCTATATGGAGATGATGATGGGCAGGCCGTTTGCCTAACCAAGTGTGGGTCCCGGTCCCCTTTGGCATGTGTGGTTGGCATCGTGCTTTCCCCCCACTGCCTTTGTGCAGGACACGCGCGCTGGTTTTTTTTTGTTTTTAATTGTTTGCTCAGCGCTTCGGTCTGCGCCTTAATTGTTTGCCCAAGACTTGGCGGAGGATGGAGGATGGCAGAGGATGGCTGGGCAAACATTTGTCTGGTCAAGCTTTTGCCCACACACACACACAACTGTAACACATTCTGCCTTTGCTCTATTTCCTTGCAGTTTCCTGGACGATTTGGATCGGTTAGGCGCCAAGGACTACCAGCCGACCGAGCAGGACATCTTGCGTACTCGCGTCAAGACCACTGGCATCGTCGAGGTACACTTCTCCTTCAAAAACCTCAACTTTAAGTGAGTAACTGCAGAGAGTCACCTGAGAGGGATAATTTCTATCCATAATTTGCATTCCTTCGCAGATTGTTCGACGTGGGCGGCCAGCGGTCGGAGCGAAAGAAATGGATACATTGCTTCGAGGATGTCACAGCGATCATTTTCTGCGTGGCCATGTCAGAGTACGATCAGGTCTTGCATGAGGATGAAACCACGGTGAGAATTATAATCTCTTGTATTAAATATATCAAAAACTAATTAAAATTCTCTATTTTCTATTCAAGAACCGCATGCAAGAGTCGCTGAAACTGTTCGATTCGATCTGTAACAACAAATGGTTCACGGACACCTCGATCATTCTGTTCCTGAACAAGAAGGATCTGTTCGAGGAGAAGATCCGCAAGAGTCCCCTGACAATTTGCTTCCCCGAATACACAGGTGAGTTATACAAATACATACCTATCCCCAGGTGATTGATGTTCCGCGTTCTCCGACTATTCCAGGTGGACAGGAGTATGGCGAGGCGGCTGCTTACATTCAGGCTCAATTTGAAGCGAAAAACAAATCAACCTCAAAAGAAATCTACTGCCACATGACGTGCGCCACAGATACCAATAACATTCAGTTTGTATTCGATGCTGTCACCGATGTCATCATAGCAAACAATCTGCGCGGCTGCGGACTGTACTAAGGATCCGATTGAGATCAAGATCGAGATCGAGAACGAGAACGAGATGATGTGGAGCAGAAATGGGGGGCGTTAGCAGGGAACACCGTAACGGTATTAAAGAGCAGCGCGGGAGCACAACAACAACAACCCACCAGCATTGATCAAAAAACCAAACAAATTTAAGAGAGCAACAAAAGGATGATAGGAACCAACCGCAACTATAGAACACAGGACACAGGACACTGGACACTGGACACAAGATACTGGACACCACAGGAACACTGAACACTGAACAAGCGAAGCCCAAAGAACTTTTATTTGTTTAACAAAAACGCGCGATTGCGGAGATCCCGGATGGATGATGAAAAATATAAGGAAATAAGCGACAAGTACATTACATAATATCGATAATATTTGGTGCAGAGAGAAGCAATGCCAGTGCCATTCGCACTGAGGATTGATTTGATTGATTGATTGGTAGCAGCAGCAAGCAGTTTGATTGAAAGGCATTTCCTATTATACATACATACATACATATATACAAAACACACTTACATATGCATTATGCAAGGCCACATGTACGACATGACACCGACTCCGACACCGACACCGACACGCACACTCTCGAAACACAAGCGCAAGCATTGCATATACATACATATATGTAGTTGTTGTTTGGTCTGAATAATTTTTTATGGAACTTCATAATTTATTGGGTAGCCCTTAGTTTCCTCATGTATTTATTAAACCAAAAAGCAAGTAAGAAGGACAAAGCGATACACTTCTACGCATATACATACATTATATATATATATATATAAATATTATATATTAAATGTTTCCTGTTGCAATCTCTCTCTTTGGAATTATTCATGCCATCAACGCTCTGCATTTGCATTTGCATCATGCTTGTTTAGACCTAAGTTCGAAAGAGTTTCAACCAAATCCAAACGGCAGACGGCAACAAGAACAAAGGAGCTAAGAAATAATAATAATAATAACTAATTCATTTGAATTGCGTGTCAGCGTGTGGGCTAAAAGTAAATAATATTACCTAACATTAACATAAACATAAACACACACGAACAAACCAAAAGAAGGGAAGATAACGAGCAAATCTTTAAGGTTTAAGTCTAATTTAAAAGGATTTAAAGATAAAAAACGAGAGGCGGATATAAAACTCTATCTATTGTATTTACAAACAACAAAAGAAAAGAAAACAAAACAAAAAAAATTGAAGCAGAAAGCTAAAAACTAAAAACTAAACCCGGAGAAAAGTAAAGTAAACGCATATGTATGTGGCCACTTGACTAATTTATGTAAAGAAGAGCGGCAGTAGCGATTGATCACATTTCAATGTAAATTGTAATTTGTTGAATTTACGTGTATAGAAAGACGTTTGGCAGGAAACACACACAAACACACACTGGACACCGGACACTGGACTACTTACATACATATATTTAATTTAATTCACTTAACGAGCTGATTTCGTTGTAATTTTGTTGCATTTAAGCGGAGAGCGAAACTACAAATCAGCGATGATCAAAATAATTCAACTTTTGGCGGCGCACAGAAGCATGCTATATATTTTTGCCATATCTCTACGCACAAATACGCGCACAACACAACACACACACACGCGCACACACAATACAAATCAAAAGTGAAAGTGAAACGGAACGCAGAACGCAGAACTCAAATCTCCCAAAACAATGAAACTAAGGATTGTATGTAATAATATTTATAAAGAAAACTCTACTTTTAATGGTAACAGTAACACAACAATCGTCGTCATACACGTATCTGATGTATGTCAAACTGTAAACTGTATTTAGCGAATGGCATTTAATCCCGCGAGTATGTTGAATTGTTTCAATTAGACTTATTATTATTATTATTATTATAATTATATATTACCGATTACCATTACGTGTATATGTTTGTGTATATGCTTTGTACGTGGTCTTTTGTGCATTTCTTGATTTTAGCTGCAATGAGAATTTATATATTGTTATTTTTATATAGAGTATCTTTTGTTTTGTATCTCAGCTCAGTCTTCTTCTCCTATACTCCTATACACCTCCCCTAACTTGTGCTCCTGCTCTAGAGTTGGACGGCAATCCAATCCAATATTTATGTTTTATAGTTTTTAAGTTTAATTTATGTAAAACGCACATACAAAACAAACAAACACACACACACAACACCACTTAAACATCAACTAAGTAAGTTTATTAGCGAAATAAATATATTATTTGACAGTCAGAACAGCATAAAGTATAAAGCGCAGAGTTTACGAGGTTCTTTTCGATTTTTTGATTGGGCAAACCCGAACCCCCATCCCAGTAGCAGATCGTCATCCAGTGAAGCTTTTCAAAAGTTATGTTGTCCGTACAGTTTTATTTTAGAGCTTAAAACACCAATCAGCAACCTCTCCATTTACATATTTTAATTCCCGAATTCCTACTCTATATCCCAGCCCTAAAAAACCACAACCACCAACCAAATACTGTAATATTTAATACGTCTGTATTTTCCATTCAACTTGTAAAATTCTACCAAAAAAGAAAAAAAAATGAACAAAACAAAACAAATGCAAAAACCATTTTCAAATAAAACTATTTATTCAAAAATAAAACCAGCCATTTTGTTATTTTTTCCCTTTAGTTTCCCGATTATTTGGCCATGTTGCATGCTGTAGAGATTACAATGTTGCTGGATTTTCGGGGTAATAGTAATAGCAGTGCGGCAGATCAAGAACCAAAGAGTTTAATAATTGTATGTAATTATAGATATAAAAATTAACGACAACAAA